>APFE030521057.1:0-87878 GCA_000404065.3 Pinus taeda | reverse complement strand
TTACAGAGAATTGGAATGCATGGGCAAAGTGGGAAAACTGATGAAATACCTGGAAAAACTGGCTTGGAAGCTTGCAGGCCGGGCTGTGGAGGCTTAATGTCGACGAATTCTGGACTTGTAGCGGTTGAAATGTCGAATTTGATGGCTGGAGGACAAATTTCGCGGCAGCTGGTCGACAACGGCTCCTTCTTTTGCGCGTGAAAATGACTGAAAACGGCTCATTTGGTCGTTTATAACGTTAAATTTGGAAAAAGTGCATATTTGGCGCTTTTCCGCCGATGACGTCAGCATGACGTCATGGTGGGGCCCGGGTACGGAAGTGACGTGGCGCTGAGGTGTGAGCCAGGGTGGCAGGTAGATGCGGTGGCAGGGCTGCGTGGAGGACCATGGGACGAGGGGGCGGGCATAGGTGAGGTGACGTCAGGATGACGTGCACATGACGTAGGAGGGAGGGTTGTAACGGGGATGGCGGTAAGTGGGTTCCCCGCACCACCTTTGGGCAAAGGCGGTATCGGGGAGAGGGGCTCCGAACAACCCCATCGCCTGCCACGCGTCCCTGTACGGGGCGGAAAACCACTTTCCGCGGACGCTAAAGGTCGGCAGGTCGGGGATTGAAATTGACCACCCACCGTAGGATCTGATCGGCGGAGATCGGACGGCTGGCGGGTCCTCCGACGGGTCGTGCAGGTTGGGGAGGGACCCGTCGGCGGATTAAAATATGCGTTAAAATATTTGGGGCGGGCAACCTTAGGATAGTGGGTTTTTCGGGATTTCTTGGGTTTTTTCAGAATTTCAAAAGGGGTTATGGGTAGGAAGGGGTTTTTATAGGGTTTTTTCTTTGTAGATGAAGGTTTAAGGAGTGAAATGACTTGGAATAGGGAGAGAGATGAAATGGAGGTTCATCAAAGTGACCAGGTGTCATTTTGATTCCCTTTAAACAGACCATATGGCTATAATGCCAAGGGGAGGGATATTTATACAAATTTTGGGGTTTATACACCATGGTGTTAATACTAGTAGGGGAAGGGTAAGATAGGGGAGTTACGTAGTAGAATTAGAGGTTAATATGGATGAAGGGGGTAAGTGAGGGGGAATGTCATTGAGTTTGTTTGAAACATACTTAGTTTAGGGAGTAGATCAAAATGAAAAGATTTTTACATAGGAAATGTGGCCTTTAAAGGATAAAGGACCTCCATGAAACCATAAATCTTTCCCTGCATTTTAACTCATGAGGGGATGTTAGTAACAAATGGGAAAATGGAAGGAAGGGAGGTTTAGACATACTTCTTTGTTTTGCTTCTCTCATTTTGACCATCAAAGTCAAATTTTTGAACTAAATATCACTTCTGGAACCCCATCTACCTACCCAGCTACTTTGTCTAGCATTTTTTCTTCTTGGAGGGTGCACTTGGACTTGCATACCCTTTGTGTGCCTTTTCTTTTCCCTGGCTTTTTCCTTTGATTTTCTATCAAATTCTACCCTTATTTCTTCCAGGGTCCCAGATTAAACTGCTGGGAACCTTTCTTCTCTACCTGTACTACTTGTCTGCCAAGATTAAACAGTTTGGACAAACTTCTTTCTCTATTCTACAGCAGGAAATTTAAATATCGCTTGATCCAGTTTAGGCTGTTGGACCATCCATCAAAATTGAGTCCTTGTCATGATATAGACACACCTTGTCTCCTTATGGAAATATGGGATCTTTGCATTATCAAAGTAGAGCATATTTGGACCTTTCATAATCAATCATGAAATATGAAACCTATTGGTATAGGTAACAAACAGTGGCTCCACATGGGGATGGTTTTTTATTTGAAAGACCAAGAACAACAGGTCAGATTGCCTTAGCTCTTGACTGTTTTTTCCAATTTTTGAAGTTTGTTGCTTTGAAATGCCAAAATTGTGTTTCTCTTCTTGGTGGACCTTTGATTTTATTCACCTACTGCTGGTAGCTACCAGAAAACTGTAAGAAATTATACTTTTACATGTTTGGAAAACAATATATACATCTGAATATGTACAAGGGGAAACTCAGGCTGCACTTATGGGTGATATTCAAAATAGTGCTTCAGCATCTTGCCATTGACAGGACCTTTATCCAAGTCAGTTTTGTCAAGATTTTCAAGAAAGTAGGTGTTATTCCCTTGCACTGCTTGGATGAGAAATGGTCCTCTCCAAAGGGAATCAAACTTTCCATGCTTTCCTTTATTCTCTCTCCTTGAATCCCACTTGAGAACCTTGTCACCAATGTTAAAATCCTCAGCCTTGGTCCTTCTATCAAAAGCCTTTTTTAGTTTTTCTTGTAAGATTCGGACTCTGGTGTAGACCTGGTCCCTGGTTTGCTGTAAGCATATAATCTGGTTTACTCTCCTCTGTATATCATTGGGCTCAGCTTGACTTTCTTGGAGTAGCTTCATAACAGGGATCCCTAGTGATGAGGGGAATTTGGCTTCTAATCCATAGACTAACTCATATGGGCTGACCCCAATTGATCTTTTGGTTGTTAATCTATCTGCCCATAAAGCATTGACAAGTTTCTTATGCCAATTCTTCTTGTTCTCCTCCAACACCTTCTTTATCATATTTACCAAGCTTTTGTTTGATGATTCTGCCAGGCCATTTCCTTGGGGATAATATGCAGTAGAATGGCCCAAAATAATGTGGAATTTGTGACAGAAGCTGACCATATTTTTGGATCTGAAAGCAGCAGCATTGTCTGTTATTATTTTATCAGGGCATCCAAATCTAGCAAGGATATTGGTCTCAAGAAACTGTATGATGGTGGAATCATTTGCTTGTCTGCATGGGATTGCTTCAATCCACTTTGTGAAGTAGTCTGTTGCTGCCAGAATCCATCTATGTTGGCCTGAAGATGAGGGATTGATTTCTCCAATGAAATCCAGGCCCCATTGCTGAAATGGTCTCTCTGTTGCAATCGGCCTTAGAGGCAGTGGCAACAATTGTCTCTTTCCTTCAAATACTTGACATTTGTGACATGCAGTGGTGAATTTCTTGACATTAGAGAAAATAATGGGCCAATAGTATCCAGCTCTAAGTATTTTGTCCACAGTGGACTTCCAGTATAGATGCCCACCACAATCACCTGCATGAAATTCTTCCATGATCTTATTAGCTTCATTTTCAATCAAACAATTTAATAAGATGCCCTCATGGTTTTTCCAAAACAGATTTTCTTCCATGACACAAAATTTCAACGCTTTCATTTTTAAAAACCTACACTTAGTTCTGGACAGTCCTGGGGGAGCACACAGGTTTTGTAACACATAACAAATATTAGAATACCAGGGGGATTGTTCAAAGGCCACATTGATCTTTGGAGTCGCCAGCTCCTGTTCATTGTCCAGTTGGTTAATGTCCAGGGCTTGGAAATTTGTTTCAGACATTAATTTGGCCAAGCCCTGGCCTTTTATTAGTTTTGTAGGTTTTATTTCTATATCAAATTCCAGAATGTTTGCAATCCATTTTCCTCTTCTACCCTCCAAGTTTTATTGAGTGAGTATATCTTTGACAATTGGGTTTGGCACATAGGCTATTATATGGGAATACAGGATATAAATCCTAAAGTCCTTAATAGCTTTCACCAAAGCATATGCTTGTTTTTCCATGATTTGGTACTTGAGGGGTGCATCTCTAAGCGCTTTACTGAAGAAGGCAATGGGTTTCTCATTCCCTTGGTCATCTTTCTGTAGTAAAACTGCAGCAATTGTGTGCTCAGAGGAAAAGGAGAATATGATGAACTCTCTATCAAACTGAGGGTTAGTTAGGACAGGGGTTTGGGTAAGGGAAAACTTGATGCCCTCAAAAGCTTGTTTAGCCTCCACTGTCCATTTGATTTTGGAATCCTTTTTTAACATATTGTTAAGAAATCTGCTTAGCTCGGCAAGATTTGGGATAAACCTTCTTAGAAAGTTGATTTTTCCCAGAAAGCCTTGTAATTCTTTTATATTCCTTGGATGGGGCATTTGCTGGATAGCCTGGATTCTTTCTGGGTCAATTCTGATACCATTTTTGGAAATAATGTAACCCAGTAATTTCCCTTCCTCCAGTCCAAACAAGGATTTTTTAGGGTTCAAGGAGATTCCATATTTCCTGCATGTTGTAAATATCTGCCTTAGATGTTTTAAGTGGTCTTGGTCAGATTTTGAAAAAGGTGTAAGATCATCTAAGTAGATGACCAGGAAGTCATGGATCTCTTTGGAAAAAGCAATATCCATTGCTCTTTGAAATGTAGCCCCTACGTTTTTCAAACCAAAAGGCATTTTAACATATTTAAAGGTCCCCCATGGGGTTGTAAGTGCCGTTTTGTCTTGATCATCAGGATGGACTAAGATCTGATTGAAGCCTTAGAAGCCATCAAGCAAGGAAATCCTAGAAGCCCCTACTACTCTCTGTAGGATGTGATCCATCTTGGGTAGGGGATAGTTGTCTTTCAATGATACTTGGTTGAGGTTTCTCAGATCAACACAAAGCCTGATTTCCCCGGTTTTCTTCCTTGTAGGGACCAAGTTTGAAATCCAATCAGAGAATCTGATTGGTGCTATAATGCCTGCTTTGAACATTTTTTGTTCCTCTTGCTCCATTGCTGGAAGGAGCATAGGATTAATTCTCCTCAGTTTTTGTTTAAAAGGCTTCTGATTTGGCTTTAGTGGGATGGTGTGCTGTATCACAGAGGTATCATAGGATTTTAGATCCTCATAACTCCATGCAAATACATCTTGAAACTCCTTGAAAAGGTCAATGTATTTGAGCTTTTGGTCAGGAGGTAATGCAGCAGATAGTTTTATGATTTTGTGCTTTTAAACTGTCCCAATGTTATATTCCTCTATAGTAGTGTTTAGGGGCTGCAATTTTGGTTTATTGGGAACATCGTTGGAGTCAAAAATATCTTCCAGAGGAGCTAAGCCTATTGGAAGAAAATTGTCCTTTAATTGTATCACCTTAGTTTCATATTCAGCTATCTCCTCGTATTCATCCTATTGGATTTCTTGTGTGGTGTGCTGGTTGAAGACTGTAGGATATAGCATTTGATTGGCTGTTTTGGGTGATATTACTTGGTACTTGTGTTCAGCATGTATTTGTGATTGATTTTTTGTCTTAAGTATATGAGATTGACTTGCTGACTCAGTGTCTATGTTCAGACTTGAAAATTCCTCTTGTAAAGTCAGAAAATTGTTGATTTGTGTGTCATTGTCAAACACCTGCCAGTCCTTTACATTGTTTGGGATTGATGGTCTGTGTTTTACTTCAGCTGTAAAACAGTGGTGGGGCTCAAATGGGAGCTTGCAGGTACTTGCAAACGTGGCTAGACTATGAGCATGAAGGTTCTGAGCCCTAGGAACTTTAGTAATCTGGAACTCAGTAAAAGACTTTAGTAGCTCAGTGGCAGCAGACCTGAGTCTTTTGTCATTGGTGACAAAATTGCCTTTGACCTGTTGGATAACTAAGTCTGAATCCCCTAAGATTGATATTCTTATAGTTTGTAAGGATTGTATCAACTTGAGGCCTAGTAGGAGAGCCTCATATTCAGCCATGTTGTTGGTGCATTTGAAGTTTAGTCTATAAGCTCTGCCCTCTGCATGGCTGTTCTGTTTGTTGTGCACCCACACTCCTGCTCCTGCCCCTAATTTGTTAACTGACCCATCAAATTCTAGGAACCATAGAATGTCCTTTTCTAGGGGTGTTTGAATAATGTCTCTATGGTCTGGATTTGTGAGTTAGAGTATGGGATGTTCTTTCAGTTTGGCTTTCATGGCAATCTTCTCATTTGGTGGAATCGGCTTAGTTTCCAGGGGAGCAGTTTGTTCATTTGATTCCTGATCCTGTTTAGGTGCCCTGATTTCACCATCATTTGTTTTGTGTTTTTGAATGCTTGTATCCTTTGATTCTACCAGTGTTTGTATGTCAGGATTTCCTTGATTGGCAGGTTGACTTGTTTTGGTTATCTGAGTTTCTTCATTGTTTTTGTTACTTATATTGTCATTGAAAAGGATATACGAGTCTATGCCAGAATGGACAGCATATATAGGGAAGTTCTGAGGCTTCTCTGTAGTGCTGACCATGTATTTCATCAGAGACTCTCTATACAATCTCTTGGGTTGGCCAAAGACTGTGATAGTAGCAGAAGACATGTATAATTGAAGAGACCCTTGAAGTTTAGCTCCCCATGATCTTGATAATAACATCCCATATTTGGGTGGGATATCAACAACAACCACGTCCATCAAGATTGTTTTGTTTGGGTACTGGACTAGGGATACACACAAGTCTTTTATCAGGCCTAGACATTTAACTTGGCTGGAATCAAATGAGAACAGGTCCTTGTATGGCCTAGTAATGTCTAAATTCATCCTTTCCATGACAGATTTTGGCATTAAGTTATGAGATGCGCCCGAGTCAAACATTGCATTATGTAATATCTTATCATGTACATGCAAACTGACATAAAAGGGTAGGATCCATGAGCCTGCTATTTTTCCATCAACCTCTAGGCCAAACAGTAGTTCTGGGGTGTCATCCAATACATTGACATTGTCCACACTGACATTATCTTTGTGTTGAGTGAGTTGGAGGGACTTCTCAATCTGCTGTTTGTAGATGTCATTCTTGGCTAGCTCTGCCAGAGGGATGGCTATTTTTAGTTTTCCAATTTCAGCTTCCAGGTCAAATGGTTTCTCAGCTTGGATTTTAGTGCTATGGGAAAGCCCCTTTTCTTTGTTTAGTAAGGTTTCCTCTTGATTTTGGGGCTTAAGTTTTTCAATCACCTCTTGAGGCCTTTTGCTTAGGTTGGAATGTTCAGATGATTTCACTGGTGGATTTGGTGTTTGTTCAGTAATTTCTTCAATAGTTACTTCTTCAGTGAGTGAATTAGTTGCATTCATTGGTTTGGTTACTATGGCACTCTTGGGCTATAATCTATCCTTGGTTTTCTCAGGCTGTGTTATGTTTACAGTCCTGCTTCGTAATTTGTATTGTTTGTGGACCTCATAGACAGCTGTGTCATAGCCTTGTTTGAAATCAAATGACTCTCCTGACTTCGTTTGAAATTGTTTGCTGTCTTCTTCTTCATGATCCTCTTGACTTAGGAAGACTTGGTGCTGATCATCAAGACCCATTAGGTGGATATGGGTGTCGTCCACTTGTTCTTCTGATGTGGATGTTTCAGCATAGTTCTCTTGAAATGGAGGCCTTATTTCTGGATCATTGTTGGTTTTGCCCCCACTAGGATTTTGGTTCCTTCTAAAGTTTGGATTTCTGTTGGAGTTGTTTTGTGGTGCCTCCCATGAAGACTTCCTTTCCACAGACTCTACCCTGTCACCCAACCTCTTCATACCAGAAATTATTGCATCTAATTTTTGGTCAAAGGCTGAGGGTTCCTCTTTAAAGGCAACTCTTTTTTTTAATTTAGCCCTATTCCTCTTAGCGATCAGGTTTTCTTCAACTGTCACAGCAACCTTTTGAGCTTCTTCAAGGGTTTGAGGGGCTCTTTCTTTTAGTTGGTAAGCCATGTCCGGGTCAAATCCATCTGGGAATTTATATAGGGCCAAGTCAGGAGGAGGTCTCAGGTTTTGAGGTATTGCATTATATACATTATTAAACCTAGCACAGTATTCCAAAACTATCTCTTGAGGACCTCTCTTAATCATGTCATATTCACCAAGTATATGTAGAGGATCCCTTTTTCTCCCATCTGTTTTTGAAGGATTGGTAAAGCTCATCAGGGGTGTTGATGGTGTTTGCAGGAAGTGATCTGAACCAGGTTCGCACATCCCCTGTTAAGCTTTGGACAAATATTCTCATCCTCATAGTGTCATCATCTATCTCATAATTTTCAAAATGATCTTGCATTCTCTTAGCATGTTGGATAGCTGAATAAGGGCCAGTGGAGTCAAAATATGAGATTTTGGCCTGATAATCTTGAGGTAAGGCCACAGGATTGGCAGGTAGCTGCAGAGGTGCATACCTCATAGCCATAGTCACAAGATTTTGGGGGTTGATAAGGGCAACCGGGACAACAGGAGCAGTAGGTACCACAAGGGTAACAGGAATAGAGGGATTTAGAGTGCTTGTCAAGGGAATGTGTATAGGGGAAGAAGATGTGGGCGGGGGGCTTTGGGATGTTGATGGAGAGCTAGGGGAATTAGGAGTGGAACGGAATAAGACTTTGATTGGAGTGGAGATAAGGTTAGGGTGGACTGTCTCTGGGCTAAGGTCAGCAAGGTTATCTTGTTTCTGCTGATTCCTAATTAGTCTGGGGATTGTATTGGGATTTTAGAAGACAGTAGGAGGGTTGGGATCAGGATTAGCCCTAGTGTACTGAAGACTCTTCTTGGGAGCCAGCTTCTGAGCTAGCCCTTTAAATTCTTTCTGAAATATTTGTAGAGTAAGGACTGGACAGGAGCTCTGAAAGATTCTGTGTATCTGTACTGGGTATAAAGGATATCTGAGTCAGCTCTACCTTAAGGCTGCAGATGTTTGTATGGGAGCAGTTTTGAAGGTGTCTTGACTGATGTTCAGATTCTTAGTGTAATCTTTTGGTAGATATACAGACCTTTAGATCCCGAAGTCCCCAGTTGAGTCGCCATTTATGTTAACACCCAGGTTGTTCCCTATGACTCCCAAGGGAATACGGCCGGGGTAACTACTAACCAATATTTGGACTACAGCTTCTAGCCAAACTATAATCAGATAGGGCTCTCTCTTTATGATTCGTCACTGTTCTAATGGAGTTTTTTAGGCTAGTTATGAAATGAATGTTTTATTGTCCTTTATGTTTGGTTGGGAGGATGATTCTGATATCTTTTAGAGTGTTCTATGTAGGTGAAACTATTCCATTGGGCAATGGGGTCTGTAGCTGTTACTTTCTGGAGATCCTAGCTTAAGTGTTGTTGGGGTTACAGGGCCTATGTGTATTTCATAAAGCAAAATGTGAATTGTGAGGGTGAAAATGAAAAACAACTAGCAAAGAGCATTTAAGAATTCTTCACTGAGCTGGGTAGTGGGAAAGAGCTCTATTACTTAGGAGCAATTACTTGAATTCCTAAAACAAATAGATTACTGTGATGATATGGAGTGAAAGGTAGCATTTAAGAATTACTCTTTCGTTACCATAACTGAAGAAAACATATGAAATAGCTTAGATTGAGCTCATGGTAATCAACGATTAAGTCCTGAGACTATTCTTTTTCCTTGCTACTTAGATATTGAGTACATGGAAAACATGAAAGACATATGAAAGTATAATGAAAGTATATATAACAAAGAATAACAAGAAAACTTATTGAGCCATGGAATACACAGGAATCCTGCAACTTTCAGCCATACACCAGCCAGATATCAGAAACACAATGATTGTTTGGAAATCCCATCATCTTTGTATTAGTTGTCTGAAGATTTACAATAGAGGAATGACAGAATAGATCTCAAGAGATTTCTTACATCCGGAGTCCAACCCCTACTAACAAAATGCGAGGGGAAATATATAGAAGTTTTTACAAAATATCTCAGGCATTGAGTCATCTGAGAGAGAAAATATCTTCTTTTACTCGTACAGGGTTTGCAGATGAGAAGTTATTACAATCTTAATGAGTTTAAAAAGGCTCTTAACTCCTGTCAGAGCAAATTTTACCTTTGAGGTTCACGGAGTCGGTTGAGCGCTTGGCATAACTGCTGAGTGACGTGGCTGTGCAGCTATTGACTTTCTGTGTCTTCTCGGTCCTGCCACCTGTGCCTTCTAAGCCTGCTGTTGTGGCCTGAGTACCTGTGCTGAGTTGGCTCAGCCCCTGTCTTCATACCTGCTGATATGTCTTTGTCCTGCTGTGTATGAGATTCATACTGTTTGTTGAGGAAAAAATCGTGATTACTGACTTTGGTTCAACAGTAATTGAATTAATTCCTGCCATGTATCTGGTGGAGGCAACTGATGCTTCAAAATTGACCCCATGGTCTCATCAGCCTCTATATATTTATAGAAGTGAGGGGGTTCATCAAATAAATGTGCAACTTCGTTTCTAATAAACAATAAATTATCTATTCTATCAAACAGAATTTGCCCTGTTACAGGGCCTGCCTCCGCAGATGTGCTAGGTGCCTCTGCAATCTGTGTTGCTGCAAAATTTCTTACTCTCTTAACATATTTCTCATGGGAGAGTAATTTTCCTGAAGGATCTAATATGTTGGGGAGCCCTCTGTCCTGTAAAGCCATGAACCTGTTCTGAAACTTATTGATATCAGCTTGCATATCCTGGATCCTTCTTTCCAGGGTCTGAATCAGGCTCCTCATTGTCAGGACTCTTTTGATTAGGGAAATGGTCTCTGTTCTGTTCCCAATCCCCATTCTTACTAGCTGGGAGCTTGTCCTGTAATTTAGCACCTCTATCATCTTGGGGGCAATCTCAGGCATGTTGCCTAGAGCTACCCTTGCCCTGTGCAGTTCTTTTCGTGCTCTTCCTATGAGTGCCACTTGCTCATATATGGCCTCAATATATTCCCATTGGTTTGTTATTGATTGGCCAATGGTGGTTCAGATGACCTTTTTGAGTTCTGCTGTGACTTTACCCAATGAGAGCTCTTTTTCCAGCTCTGCAATCCTCTTTTTCAGGGCCTTTACCTCCCTTTCCCTCTCAGCCACACTTTGCTTTGATTTGTCATATTTCTCATTTATTTTTGCCAGGCTGTCCTGGGCTTGGCTTAGCTCAGACATCTGGGACTCCAGTACCTGTATTTCTTTCCTTAGCTTCTGCATGTCCAGGCTTTCAGCCTGCTCTGTTACTGGTGCTGAGGTGGTTGGTGCTGTGGTGGTTGGAGCTTCTTGCTGCACTTGTTGGCTGGGAGGGGCAGTGTCTTGAGGGGTTTCCTCAAAATTTATTGTTTCTGGAGGTGGCTGAGAGGACTGCCCTGCCTCCTTCTGCTGCAATGCTGCTTCCAATGTAGCTTCTGATTCCTGCAGCTTTTCCTATGTTTGGATGAGCTCCTTGTATAGTGTCATCAGTAAGGCAGCTGCATCCTTTTCTTGCCTCTGCTGGGCAACCTCATCCGTTTGTGGGTGGAGAGTTGGTGGGATTTTCAATTTCTTCTTTATTGCTGCCATATCAGCATCCCTCAGCTTGAGGACTTGTTGTACAGCCTTAACATCATTGGGGTCATGCCCAAACTCTATTATTATTTCCTCTAAGGCTTTAATCCTGTTATCCTTAGCTTGAGAGGAAGCCTTCTCCAACTCAAGCTGTGCTGCAGTATTGTTCAGGCTATTCTGCAGCCTGTAGTTGACTAAGGTCTTATCTGCCAAGGTGGCATAGACCATCTCACCCGTCTGTTTGTGGAGCTCAATTTGATCCATCGGGTGGATGTATTTTGACAGGATCTCCAGATTGGTCCTGATGTAGTCTGCAGCTGTTTGTGGTTGCTGCACTGTTGGAGTGAAGTGGCTCATTGTCATCTTTCCTTCCTGCACATCAAATGCGGACATGAGCCTTTGTTGATTTGCAGGAGCCATGTTTAGCAGGTAATTGTAGAGCCGGATCTTTATTGGCTCACTCCTTCTTTTGGCATCTTTGAATTATTGTTTTATGCTTTCACCTATTCCCTGCTGCTGCCCTGAGGAGCTCACCTCTCCTAATGCTGCCCTGTCTTGCTCCTGTTGCAAGGAGCTGGCAGAAGCCTCCATGCTTGGCATTTCCTCCTCTGAGAAGGGATTTAATCTTTGCCGCTTGTCTTGTGTTTCAGTGAGGGGAGTCTCCCTTTCTCTCTTTCTGCTAATATCCTCCCTTTGAGGGGTCTGGAGGACAGAGGAATCAACCCTAGAGTCTTGTCTTGGAGGTGCCACTGGCGCTGTTTGTTCTTGGGTAGCCATCTGGGCCTCTCCTTTCTGCTTTTCCTGACCCTGTTGGTCTCCTTGTTGCTGTTCCTGCTGGGGCTGCTGCTGTTGGCCCTGTTGGCCCTGTGTTTCTTCCATAACTTTATCCTTGCCTTTGCTCTGCCCTTGATCGGTGGTTTGCACTGCCTCTTACTGTGTTGCAGAGGATGAAGCAACTGCTGCTACTTGAGGTTTTGGGAGAGTAGGTACCTGAGAAGGACATTCTAAGTCAGCCATCTTTAACAAATGCCTTCTAGCTCTTTCAACTAGCTCTTCTTGAGTCACAGGCTCTTCTAGTGTGTTTCTTCTCCACTTTGGTTGATTGGCATGTCTTTGAATGTGGAGCATGCTCTCATGCTCATAGCTAGAGAGTTTGCATTTCTGCCTTCTCAAGGATATGAAGTTGTTAGGGTCATAGGGCTTCCAAAGGAAGCTTTGTTTTAGGTGAAGGCCTTCTAACATCCTGTCTGCCTCTTTCCATCCTTCTCTCTTGTTTAGGACAAGGTGGCCAAGTTGGTTTCTCACTTTAAGCTGTGCCTTTTTGCCCCTTCCTGCAAAGTGCACCTGATCGGCATTGCCCAATTGCCTGAAATAATCCAAGGCAAAGAGTCTCATGGGCACATACCTGGGCAGCTTGTATGGGCACAGCTCACACCCATATACACCCATATATTCTGATCACAGTGAAGTGTTGGTAAAAGTACCAATCCCCTATGCTGTAGGCACTAGATAGCTGCAGAATCCTCTGCATCTCATCAGTTAGTCTTGGTGGAGGCGAAGTCATAAAGAGAGACATAGCTGGATGGATGAACAGGTCTATGAACTCTGAGTATGTGTATGGGGAGTATGTGAGGATGTGGAAGACTGAGGTCTAGTATACCACCGACCTTGGGTTGCCTACTGCATCAGTTCTCTTGATCTCAAAGGAGAACTTCTCATGTTGGTGGTACAGAATGAGATGATAAATGTATGAGGTGTATCTGAGCACCTTCTCTCTGGACAAGTGTAGAAATTGCTCATGTATCTTGTCTGAGATATATGTAGCATAATCATAACAAATGGGGGTCTTACTGAGGGAAAACATGGTCATCATCACTAGTACAATTTCCTCAATAAACTCCATTGATTTGTACCCCAAAACTGAGCTTATCATGTATGCCAAGTCCAGACCCAGTTGATTTAGGTAGCCATCAAAGATGGGGGGGTGCAGCACTGTGTCAGTTTTTGTGATAAACAATTGATTCAGCTTTATGATCTGTGCTTCTGTTAGTACCTTGGCTCCTTGGTTGATCAGGTCCAGCAGGGACAGAGGCACCAACTTCTTCTAGGTTTTGAACTGGAGCATTTCCCTGATGGCCTCAGGGGTTGTATAAAATACTACTGCACCTTGAGGGTTGAGCACAGCTCTATGCATGGGGTCATAGCAGACAGCACATAGGTGAATCAGGTCAGGGAACTGATTGACTTGAGGTAGCTTGAAGATTGGGAGGGAGGATTCCCAAATACCTAGAATATCTGCTCCATCTCTATGCCTGGTTCTGAGCTTATTTAGCAGATGAATGTGGGATTTGCACTTAGATGGGCAGTCCTCTGAGATTTGGTAATCTAGGTCTGCCAAATCTTGCCACTCTAGCTCTCTTTGGGGGGCGTTCAGGGGAGTAACATTGAGGGCTATTGATGCCTTAGGAGTATCCATGCTTGCTTGAATGCTTATTGATAAATAAAGAACGTGTTATCTGAGAGAGAAGGTTTTCAGAGGAATGCAGGTTTGCAGAAGAGGTTTACAGCAATTGAAATACTGTTTGGCACTCTGTGAAGGTTATTCACCATGTTTAGCAGACCTCCTTTGATAATTCAGGAGCAGGTTATGTGTTATGGTTCACGATTGCGCGAACAGAGAAGGGTTTTCCCTAAAATTTCTAGTGTGAAATGGCTCTGCCAGTGCAATTCGACCGTTTAATTCTCTGAGGGGGAGCTGGATAAGTTTGTTTTTGTGGTGAATTCTTAAGCTTGTGCCATGTTGAGGTAATTTTTACAATTTACTGTGAATAAACCAGGTTGCAAGGAGGTAGACGGGCAAATACCTGTTTGGCAAGTTGTTCAGGACGAAACAGCAGTTGGGTTCGCGCTTTGAGCTTCTGTGGATGGTCCGGGGTTGGCTGGTAAACTGTTCATTGTAATATGCATGCAGACAGAGCAGAGGTGCTTTTTACCAAAAATGATAAAAAAACGCGAAAAATCGTGAAAATATGGCCTTTTTTGGCTTATTGGCGCGCTTTTTGAGTGACGTCAGCATGTGGGTCCGGGTCGGATGACATCAGCAGGACGTCATCAGGTGACGTGGCGGCCTGAGACCAGTCCACGGGGGCGATGAGGTGGTGGCCAGGTGGACAAATGGAGGACAGGGTGCGCGGTCGTGGCGCTGACGTAGGTGACAGCGGGGTGGGGACGTGGGTGGACAGATGTCGCCATATCGGGCCCCCTCCTGCACGACAAGGAATCTGTCATAAGGGGCTCCGACGGAGTTTGGGAGCTACGCGTGTCCCCGCGTGACGTCATCGTCTGACAGATATCGGAAGGTATCTGTCGGACATCGGGGGCCTTCCGAAATCGACGAGAACTGTTGATCTGCAGGCGCGCGATCGGACGGCTGTCGGGCAAGGAATCTGCACGGCGGATAAGGTCAACATTTTTTAATGGTCGGACGTCGGGCCCCTCCAAAATTCCTGTTGGTCGTAGATCTGGCAAGGCCGCGATCAGACGGTTATCAGGTCAACAAGCTGCACGGAGGATAATAGTCAGCGGGCGGATTATAATATAATATTTATCGGCAAGTACGCCTAGCGGGACCCTCCAGTTTATGAATGATTTTCAATAGTTTTTGATGATTTTCTTTAATAAAATCATATTTGCCCGGCGACGCTAGGAAAAGGTAAAACAAAGGTTTTTCATGCAATTTTTTCATATAAGGCATATGGAGGCAAAACTTAGGATAAGCGGGTTTGATGGATTTATATGGAAAAAGGCGCATATTGGCTCCCGACCTTAGGGTAAGGTGGGGAAGGTGGGTTTCATCATATTTTTGCCTTTTAGTGGTATAAGGGTGCTCAAAAGGGATTCTCCAAGGGGTTTTTTAGGCAAAAATGGAGAGTTGACTAGGTAGATAGGCTCCGATGGAGACAAGGGGTTAGACTTGGGTTCTTGACCTTAACCAGATGTTAATTCAATGCCCTGGGGGTGGAAATTATGGCTATAATGCCAAGGAAGGGATATTTATACATTGTTTGGGGTTTATACACCATGGTGTTTATAATAATAGGGGAAGTGAAGTATAGGGAGCTAGATACTAGAGTTAGAGGTTAATGAGGGGGGAAAATGTGAATGAAGACCAATACAACTAAGTTTTCTTGAAAACAACTTAGTGTAAAGAGTAGATCAAAATGAAAAGAACTCTACACAAGAAATGTGGCTTCTAAAGGCCTTAAGAACCACCATAAAACTTTGAGTTTCCCTTATGATCATACCTGGTGTAGGGGTGTTAGTTATGAGTGGTAAACAAAGGGAGAGAGGGGAGTTAGACATGCTCCACTGTGTTGTTTTGCCTGTACTTTGCATAGCAAAGTTGATCTTGGGGGAACGCCATTTCTGCAACCCCATCTACCTACCCAATTATTTAGCCTAACATTTTTATTCCTTCTTGGAGGGTGCACTTGGACTTGCAAAACCTTTGTGTGCCTTTTCTTTTCCATTGGCTTTTTGCTTTAATTTCCTATCTACCACTAACCTTATTTCTTCCAAGGCCCCAGATTAAGCAGTTGGGAACCTTAGTTTCTTTGCCTAACTACTGATCTGCCAAGTTTAAACAATTTGGACAGATTTCTTTCTCTATTCTACAACATAAATTGAAAACATGGCATGACCCAGATTAGACTGTTGGGTCATCCATAAAAATTTTGATAGGCCTGAAGGCATGTACACACCTTGTCTTCTTTTGCAAATATGGATCCTTTGTAGCAGTAAAGTGGAGCATATTTGGCACTTGAATTTTTCCAATCATGAAATATGAAACCTATTGGTATAGGTAACCAACAGGAACCATGACCAGAAGTCTCGAAGGAAGTATGGTGTATAAAGTGTAGAAGCCAGGGGCATGATAAAAATCACTGCTCAGTCTTAGTGAATTATGTGGCAATGGGCGGACCAACACTAGTGCACCAGAGGCACAGGCGGGGCCAAGCACAACAAACCCTCTTTGGTGCCCAATCTCTCAGGTGGGAGGAAAACACAACACTAATAACTATTATCTACTGCAAAAATACAACCAGTGCCCCCAACAGCTATTTTGCAACTTTTGCAGATTAGTGGGCCACAAGGAAAGAGATTGTCACAGCTACCAATTATTAATGGACTCGTCATCTACTTAGAGATTGCAGACTAAGGCATGAGGTTAGGATCTAGCCATGGAGGTCGCATGCGGTGGGTTCCAGGGCCATGGACGAGGACGTGGCAGAATGGGGCTAGGAAGGGGTCATGGGTAGCTAATCTGTTACAACTGCGGAGGTCCAGGACATTACACATGGGATTGTACCAACCCAACTAGAATCTCATGCATTTATTGTGAGCAATTCGATCATGAGTTGATAAATTTCCCTACACTGATAGCACAGATTCATGAAAAAGTGGTAGCACAACCAAAAATGACCCAGAACATGCAGATGATGAGGTCCAAAACCCTCAGGGAAGATCCCAAAGTAAACATGGTACTGAGAAGTGGCACAACCAGAGGAGTGGATAGAAGAAACTTAAGTAAGGAAGAAGCAAGGGTTGGTAAGGAGACATATCTGGAAGCTAGGGAGAGCTTCGTGGCAGTCTCTACTCTAGGTAGTAGGGATCAGCCTAAGGTAGATAGGGATCCCTCAATGATAACTACCATTTTAGAGACATGTATAAAATTTCTTCATGACAACAGGGCAGTCAAAGGCTTACAAGAACTGATAAATAGATGAGCAGGATGGAGTGAACCTCACGTAGTTTGAAAGTTGGGAAGACATGCATCATGGACCAAGAGGGAAATGTGACTAACAATGTAGATCGATGATTATGAGATGGATCAGGTCGTTCTGGATCTGGGCTCAAATTCCAACGTACTGCCTAAACAGACTTGGGAGTGCATGGGTAAGCCTACACTACAATGGTCCCCTATCCAATTACGGATGGCAAACCAGTAGAAGGTCCTCCCCATTGGAAGGCTGCAAGGAATTACGATAGATATTGACAGTGCAAGTACTCGGACAGACTTTGAAGTGATTGAAATCATGGATGAAAGCACACCTTATCCTGCATTGTTAGGAATAGAATGGGCCATCGACATGAATGGGGTTATTAATTTAAAGAAGCGGGCAATGATATTTAAAACAAGTCACTCCGGGTAGTCATTTTGATAGATCTGGCTGAAGGACCACGCTATATTGAACCCATCTGCAACAAAGACAGCGACGACGAATCAGATGGTATCTACAAAATGGTTGCACAAAGGCAAGAATGGGTTAAGACAATGGAGGATAGAAGAATCTCACGGGGCTATGTAGAGTCTTGAACCACCGATTCAGATGAAGAAGACGAGCAGTGGCGTAACAGGTTGAACAGAGTGACCACGGTACACTACAATATGGTGACTAAATCTTTGTATTGTGTAAGGGCCCAGGATCGCGAATTGCTGACATATGATGCGCTTACAATAATAGATGAATTCCTGACCAAACTTGAAATCGCTATACTAGAGCACCAACGGTTTGATGCATTGAGATGGGCATTGTGCGCAATGCCTGCATGATGGTGGGGCACACATGAAGGGACTTCCAAAGATTGGCACAATTGTAGGAACATGATGAAGATTAGATTTGGGAAGACGTAACTACACATAACGGAGAAATATGTTGGAAATGATGACCTGTGCATGCACCTTACCAGATGGATCAAAGCCTATGGAGAGGAACCTCAAATAGAATGGGTGCATTTTTTTATCACACCCTGGACATCATTCCCAGAAACTGGTATGCTGAAGTGGAGCTTCGGCACAACACAGGTGAGTGGGATATCTTGCGCGAATGGTTTTTTCGACATTCCTCTTTGAAGATCAATGGATGGATCTTGTGGACGATACATTAGAGCTAGTAAAGGCCACCATTTTAAAGATGCCACTAGAACCAAAAGAAACTATGCAGCCCAACTGGTCACGACAATTGAGCCAGGCTCTCGAATGATATAATGTCCAGGTAGAAGATGATGAGGATGATCCACGAAATGTCAATATTCTAGAATCAGAGGGGAGCTGTGAGGTACGTGGACCCAAAATCGAACATCTAGATATCACGATATAGTTGAAAATGAGACAATTCAATATCGAAACAGAAGGGGAGCCGAAGTATGCAACACATGGGGACTATTGGGATGACGCCACAGTGGAGAAGGTCATTGAATTGCTTCTGGAATATCGAGTTTTTTTCCCAACAAAAATCACAGAGCTAAAAGGGATCCTAGGAGACCTGAGAATGATGAAGATAACTTTGAAGCTAGACGTGAAACCAATTAAGTACTGACCCTGCCGATTAAATCCAAAATATAAAGCAAAGGTCCGTGAAGAACTGGACAAGATGCTGGCAGCAAGAATCATTGAACCAGTCGAGGAGTCTAACTGGGTAAGTTTGATGGTTGTGCAAGAGAAGAAACAGAAGGGTGAGATTCGCATCTGTATGGATCTCAAGAAGCTCAATGATGCCTGTGTTAACGATCTATTTCCAACACCATCTACAGATGAGGTACTAGAAAATGTGGGGGGGGCAGGAACCCTACTCCTTCACAGATGGGCTTTCAAGATATCACTAGATCAAGATTGCACCAGAGGATAGGAGTAAAAAAATGTTCACGAATGAATGGGGTTGCTTTCAGTACACGGTGATGCCCTTTGGACTGAAGAACGTGTCGGTGATATTTTCACGAATAGTGGTAGTGGCATTCAAGGAATTTATACACAAGTTCTTAGAGGTCTATCTTGATGACTGGACTGTGCTTGGAATAGTTAAGAAACATATACCGAGCTTACGATTAATGTTGGATACTTGTCGTCGACAACATATTGCGCTAAACCTAAAGAAGTGTACTTTCCTTGTCCCATTCCAGAACCTGTTGGGTCATGTGGTTTGTAAGCAAGGCCTAATGGTCGATCCAGCAAAGATCGTTGTCATACTCAATCTGCAAGCACCACGAAGTGTCAAACAACTATGCACCACACTAGGACACATGGGCTACTACCAGAAGTTCATCAAAAGCTATGCCCAGATCATGGTTCTAGTGGAATAGTTGCTGAAGAAGGATGCTACTTATTGCTGGACCAAGGAATGTAACAAAATTCTGGAGTTTCTTAAGGAAAATATGGCATCTGGCCCTATATTGGTCTTTCCAAAATGGGACGTCGAATTTCATGTGCATGTCGATGCGTCATGTATCGCGTTGGGGGCGGTGCTTACTCAACCAAGAGTGGAGGGAAGTGAACATCTGATTGCATTCACAAGTCACCGGTTGTCAAAATATGAGAAGAATTACTCCACTACCGAGCGAGAGGGATTAGCAATGGTATACGCCCTTCAAAAATTCTGCCACTTGTGGAGTACTAAAGAAGGTATGTTTTTGGTAATTATTTCAACATCTTTTCATTAGAACTTAAAAAAATTTTGCATCATGAACTAGGAAAACGATAAGGAATTGTAATAAAACATGTGAGATTAATATGCAAGACGAAAACACTGACAATTGTCATTTCCTTATGCAGGAAGAAGGAAAAACAAGAAAAATTGTTGTTCCAAAGGAAAGGACAAGGATGGGTTAACCGTTGTCCCTTTAACGGGGAACCGTATACAAACAAGGCAAAGCAAATCAAAGTGAATCAACCCTGGAAAGGAGGTGGAGATATTGGCTCGGCGCAGAAAAGAAAAGAGATGACTGAGGACTAACGGTTCAGTGAATCGCTTAGGATCCTTGATCCTAAGGGATCGCTGCCTGCACTTAGATATCTCTGCCTTCACCATTATAAAAGAGGCAGCACTATTAGCTCGAGGAGACTTAGAATCTGTTATGTTTTATGTAATTTCCTTTAAGATCAAAACTTTGATCATCGAGTCTTGTTAAGAACTGATCTATTGTAATTTTGCTTTATGCATTAATACAAACTTGGTTTCTATTTCATCTCTGAGTCTAGAATAACTTCAATTGGTGTACCCCTGGAGGCTAAGGGCCCATCCCTGGAGGACACTTGCTCCTGTACTATTACATTTGGTTTATGCGTAGTTTTCTTATCGAAGCTATTTGGTAATCTGATGTGTTTTGTAATTTTACATCACATGCTCTGTTATGTTTAATTTATTAAAGTTTCTAAAGGCAGAACTATTGTATTGACTCTGCATCGTATCACTGTTCTTTTAGGTGTTGATATAATACTGCTAGTCTTTAAAGAGTACTGTTATAGAGCCTTTGTGCTATGCTGTTCTATTTTGAATTGTAGTAATACTCTTTCTAACCGAGATTGATAACTGGATCAGATTACTATTAAGGTGTGCCATGTGTATATATGGTTTTCAAGTGTTGTTCTATAATTCATCATTAATCAGTGTTGTTCCATTTTAGTGTGTTATTCAATCCACCCTTAAGAGTGAAGGATTTCCATTTGATTCCTGTAGATTATGATTATTGCATTTGATCTTATAGACTAAGGTGTTATTGCTTGTTAGACTCAGTTGTCGTTACAAGTTCTTAACTGCTGTTCCATTTCAGGTTTGCTCTTATATTTCTTAATTGTTGTTCCATTTCTTATCTGTCGTTTCATTACCTGTCATTTGTTATTTTGGTGTGAAGAACAATCCGAGGCTTTAGTGAGCATTGACATCTACTGTCTTGCTCCCAAATCCATGATCTGTTCTCTGGTTTCCTTTTCCATCAGTTTACAAAGGGATGAGTTATTGCTACTAAACCCTTGACTGATAAATTGCTTAGTTTTCTGAATGTGTTGTTTAATCTTTTGAAGTAGTTAGCTGTAAACAAGAATCTGTTTACTCTTGTATTTTCAAACACTGTACTACTAGCATTACTCTGGAAAATGATAGCCTCAGACTGAGACACTCTTTGAAATAACAAAGTTCCTGGATTGACATATTAATGTGAGGTAATTAGAGGTGAAAGAGACCCTTTTTATAGCTTGACATTTTGGAATCGTTGTCGGGGAAAGAGTGTAGCCATTTGCTATTTTTTTTTCAAAGTAGTGTACGAATCTACTAGGGAAGAATTGGGTTTTAAAAACGGAAGGTAAGAACCTACGTGTGGAGCATGTAACAGCCCTACCCCTCTACCCACTTTCCTAGAGATTTGTTGCTGTTTTGTTTGGGTAGAATTTAGTAGTTGATTTGTGTGCATGACTAAGCAGAAAAAGCCATAAAAGAATTCCAAACCTCTACCCAAGCCAGAAAAAGCTAAGGGGCCGATGATCCTTGGCCGACCAACCTTCATAGACGAAATCTTCAAGAAAGCAGAATCTCAGCCCTCAGTAGGACCTAGAAAAGTTGTTTCTAGATAGCCTACTAGTTCCCTTCAGGCCACAGGATCACCATCTGTAGCCTTTGCTAAGATGGATAGCCAAACTGAAGAGCAGGAATTTCAAGAAATCGAAAATTATACTCTAGAACTATTGCAAGAAGGTAATTTCAGTAATATTTGTGAAGGAGGAGGAGAGACAGGGGAAACCGGGGAACTGAGATCTCCTCTTGAGACAACTTAGCCATTGAACAATCGAGACAAGGGAAGTGCTACAAAAATCATTTTTGAAGAAACTCAATCTCCTCAGACATTAGGCACTCTCATTATCCCAAATAGAGGAAGTGCTATTAAAACTATTCCTATTAAATCCATTCCCCCTCAACCTAGGAATACCCTCCTAGATATCCCAGAAGGTTATTGGCATATATTCGACCAAATGGCTCAAAACCAGCCAAACACCCAAACCTCTACATTACAATACCCCATAGTGGATTCTGCACCAAATGCGCCTACGAAAGCAATCTCGTTTCAACATATCCTTACATTCCATGGTCTTACATCAGAAGACATAGGTGCATTTCTATTTGAATTCGATGTGTTATGTAGGGGATATGATTACACCACCAACCTCCAGAAACTGAAACTATTTCCCTCTACATTAAAATGGGTTGCTTTAAGATGTTTTATGGGATTAGGTGGCGGGGTTATAAATAACTGGGATCAAATGAAAGACTCTTTTCTAAAAAAATATCAAGACTATTGCAGGTCGAGAAAACTGAAGGACGAAATATTCCATATGATAGCTAGACCAAACAAAACATTAGAGGAGTATGTGGAACGTTTTCAGTATAATCTCCAAAGATCTCCTTATGCATCACTGCCTTTACCTGATAATGTGTTAAAAACAACGTTAATAAGGGGAATGAAGGAACAATGGATTGAAACATTAAACATTATGGGAAAAGGAGATATTTATTAAGAAAAATTTTCTAACATTATTGATTTATGTATCAAAAGCTCAAGAGGCAGCACAAGATTAAAACCAGCAGAATATGATCAGTTTGTAAGAGAGAATAAAATTTCGACAGAAGGAGTAACGCGTGTAGAAATTGGAAATTTATTGGAAAATTTTAAAACTGATATACTAGGGACACTAACTACACAACTTGATATTATGCAGGCCAAACATAAGCAAATGGAGGCAAAATAGAATTTGGCAATCTTCTGTCCCCGATGCAGGAAAAAGCATAGCCATAAGGAGTGTCCACTAGATGCAGTCCAAAAATGCGCCATCTGCACAAAAGATCACCTTACAAAAAGTTGTCCCTCACTTCCCGAATTAAAAGCAGTATATAAGGAAGTAGAAGAAGAGCAAGAATCGATGTATTTGCTCAACCAGCGCCGTCAGTGGTAGCCATGACAATCTGGTATGTTTCTAGACCCAACTTCTTCTTTTCAGCCTCCACAGTATAATGCTCAACAATATAATATGTGGCAAATTCAATTTCAATCCCCATTTCCAAATTAGTCACCATAGTCGTTTCCTTCCTCAACCCCGTGGTTGAATCAGGCAAGCCAACCTGGTTGGCCGAATATTCCTTATACCCCACCATATTCGAAAAGTAACGCATACCCACCACAATGGACTCCCCCTACTTCACAAAGTTTTTCCTGGCAGACAAACTGGCAGAGACCGATGCATCAGCCAGTAGGAACCATTCCACTCCCTCAGCCTACACTGCCAGCCTTACAACAAAATCCCCAGTCTAATATGAGACTGTAACTCCCAGCCCAACCCAACCCCATTCCAAATAACACACCGGTCCAATCTATCTGAATCATAGAAACACTAGAAATAGGAGCCGATCTGAGGGAGTGTATTGATCTTCAGTTAAGATCTGGCATATTATTGAAACTGAGGGAGATAAGACAGTTCAGGTTGAAAATCAGTTACCCAGAGAACATCTGTCATAAGAAGAGGATGTGAATAAACAACAAACTCATAATCAAGAAACGACATCCTCTCCCCCATTCCCAGAATTATTAATCATACCTCGACCTATACAATATCCTAATTTTGACATTCTTGGAGAATTACAAAATTTGTACATAAAAATTCCATTCCTCCAAGCCATTCAAGACATCCCGATATACGCAAAAACTATCAAAGGATTGTGTATAAAGAAACCAAGGAGGAATATAACAAATAATCCAAGAGTCCGTGTAGTTGGCACTCTATCTGAATTATTATCAGGAAAAGAAACACCCATTAAATACAAAGACCCAGGAAATCCAATAGTAACTGTGCAAATTTATGGTTAGACCCTTTCCAATGCCTTAGTTGATCTAGGAGCTACAATCAATATCTTAACAACCACTACTTGCCAAAATCTAGGCATTACATCTGTAGAACCCTCCACTACCTTGCTAGAATTGGCTGACCGATCTGTGGCTAGGCCAGAGGGCACACTACATGATGTCATGGTCTCTGTTGACTCCTGGGAATATCCAGCCAATTTTCTGATAATAAATCCCAATACCCAACTTTATGGACATCCATTGATTTTAGGTAGACCTTGGCTTTCCATTGTCGATGCTTATATTGGCTGTCGGGAAGGAAATATGACCATAACCAGAGGAGCGGATATCAAGAACTTAGTTCTATATCCTCCAGCGCAGCCAAGTGTGACAATAATTAAAACTAATAGGCACCCTATATCATACCTTACTGATAACATTAGATCTCCATTAACTATACAAGAGGCACTTGATTTCAAAGACCAAATAGAAGATGATGCCATTAATAATTTTATTAGTCAAACTGAACTCACATCCCGCACACAATGTCACATGATAAAAGCAACATTTGATAGTGAATTAGAAGAAGATCCTCTTAAAGATACACATGATCATACAATACCTATTACCTCTATTGCAAATAGTAAAATTGTGGAAATTGAACTAGGAAAAATCTTAAACATTAATTCCAACCTCATATCCGAACAAGAAATGAAGCTCATCCATTTTTTAAGGAAATATAAAGAAGCATTTGCATGGGACTACCCTGATATGAAAGGAATTGACCTCCAGTTATGTACACACCACATTTATATAGAAAAAGATGTGAGACCTGTTCGTCAACCTCAGAGGAGACTAAATCCTCATCTAAAAGATGTGGTAAAAGGTGAACTTCAAAAACTTTTAGATGTCAATTTCATCTATCCTATCTCCGATAGTAAATGTGTCTCTCCGCTTGTGGTGGTACCAAAAAAGAATGGGAAATGGAGAATATGTGTGGACTACAGAGAGCTAAATAAAGCAACACAAAAAGACCACTTCTATCTCCCATTCATCGACCAAGTATTAGAAACTTTGGCAGTAAAGAAGTTCTTTTCTTTCCTAGATGGCTTTAGTGGATACAATCAGATTCAGATTGCCCCTGAAGACCAAGACAAAACTACTTTTACTTGTCCTTGGGGAACATTTGCCTACCGAGTTCTACCTTTTGGCTTATGCAATGCTCCTGCCACATTCCAAAGGGCTATCCTCAGCATTTTTGCAAACTTAATAAATGAAGGAATTGAAGTATACATGGATGAATTTACACCAACGGAGACGATTTTGATCCAGCATTGGATACACTAGAAAAAGTCCTACAACACTGCATTGCTACCAGGCTTTGTTTAAGCCATGAAAAATTCTATATGCTGATGATTGAAGGACTTATCCTAGGACACTATATTTTAGCAGCTGGCATTCAGGTAGACCCAACCAAAATCCAAATAATTTTTCTTATTCCCACTCCTACCACTCAAATGGAAGTACGCAGTTTTCTTGGATTTTCTGGTTATTATAGGAGGTTTATAGAACAATATTCACATATTCCTGCACCTTTGTATGCACTAACTGGTAACGTTGATTTTCTTTGGATAGAAAAATGTGAATATGCTTTCAAGGATCTGAAGAAACTCGTGTCCACAGCCCCAGTCCTTCGAGGACCAAATTGGGATTTGCCATTTCAGATATCATCTGATGCCTTAGATACAGCCATTGGAGAATTCCTTGGGCAGGAAGAGGATAAAAACCATATGCAATTTATTATATCAGCAAAAATTTATCCCTTGCTGAATTAAACTACACTGTTACTGAAAAAGAATTGCTAGCTGTAATACATGTTGTCAATAAGTTCAGACATTACATTACTGGATATCCTATTATCTTGTACACTGATCATTCTACCATAAAATATTTAGCAAACAAGCCTATCACAAATTGCAGAATAACTAGATGGTTGATTTTATTGCAGGAATTTGATATTACAATCAAGGATCGACCTGGAAAAGAAAATCCTATAGCCGATTTTCTCTCAAGAATGCCAAAGCCAATTGATGCAGTAGCAGTTGAAGATCAATTTCCAGACGAGCATCTGTTTTTTGTGGCTGTTGAAACACCCTGGTATGTTGATGTTGCCAATTACCAAGTAGTAGGTAAATTACCAAAGCATCTAACCCCTCATGAGCGGAAACAGATTGTTCAGTGGAGTGCTTGATTTTCTTAGATTGGGGGCTATTTGTTTCACACAGGGGCAGACATGCGTATCAGGAGATGTGTTCGAGAAGATGAAATCTTTGACATTTTAAAAGCCTGCCATGATGGACCATGTGGCGGACAATTTTCTGATCACAGAACTGGACATAAAGTGCTGCAAACAGGCTATTATTGGCTCACGATTTTCAAAGATGTAAAGAAATTTGTCCAAGCTTGTGACAGTTGCCAGAGAGTAGGACGCCCTAGTTAGTTTGATGATATGCCTCTAAAACCACAGCTAGTCATCGAACCATTCAAGCGATGGGCTCTTGACTTCGTTGGACCAATTAACCCATCATCACACCAAAAAACATATATGTTGGTGGCAACAGAATATGTCACCAAGTGGGTTGAAGCAGAGGCATTGCCAAGAGCTACAGAGGATTCTGTCATTCAGTTCCTATTCCATCTATTTGTACGTTATGGCCTTCCAAGAGAGATAATTACAGACTGTGGACCACAGTTTGCTAGGAAAAAAATAGTTGCAACACTCAACAACTATCATGTCCAGCATAAAATCACTACTCCATACCACCCACAGGCAAATGGGCAGGTAGAAAGCAGCAATAAAATAATAGAAGCAATCCTAACAAAAACCATTATGTCACATAGACGTGATTGGGCTGCCAGACTACCCGAAGCACTCTGGGCTTATAGAACAACATGGAGAAGTACCACTGGTTACTCAACTTATCAATTAGTGTTTGGAAAACAACCCATTTTCCCCATAGAATTTGAAATCCAAACATTGTGAACAGCACAGGAAGTTGGCTTGGATCTAACCGAGGCACAGATTAATCGATTACAGTAGATCAATGAGCTGGACGAAATTAGGTTCTCTGCACTTCAAAACACTTCCCTGATCCAGTAGTAGCAAGCTAAATGGCATGATGCTCTCATTAAAAATAAAGTCTTCCACGAAGGAGACTGGGCACTTTTGTACGACTCCAGGTTTCACGACTTCCCTGGGAAACTCCAGACTCGTTGGTTGGGACCATGCAAAATCCAGAAAGTACATGACAATGGTACCCTTACTCTAATCACTATTGGTGGTTCTGGATATGCCTTCAAGGAAAGTGGCCACCAATTTCGTCTTTATCGCAAACCACTTACTCGGGAGTCCTTCTGCCAGTAGCTACGCCGAGACTTTGATATGGAAATTTTGGGGGAGGGAGAGAAGTCTTCCTCACCTGTAATTCATTAAGAAATTTATTTCTTTTCATAGTTTGTACATAATTTCTTTTCTTTTGTTGAATCATTTTTGTACATATTTTTGAATCAACATTTTGTCGTTACTATTTTTTTGTTGTTCCTTTTCTCAAAAGGACAGCATTTTCTTCCTGTTGTTCCTTTTTCAAAGGAACAACACCCTTTGGATCAACCGTCATTTTGCTGTAATTTTGTTCTTTTTCTTTATTTCTGTGTTATGTTGTTCCTTTTCCAAAGGAACAACATTTTCAATTTCTGTTGTTCCTTTTCCAAAGGAACATCATTTTCAATTTTTGTTGTTCATTTTTTAAAGGAATGACATTTTTGTGCTTTGTTGTTCCTTTTCCAAAGGAACAACATTTTCGATTTCTGCTGTTCCTTTTCCAAAGGAACGAAATTTTTGTGTTCTGTTGTTCCTTTTCCAAAGGAACAACATTTTCAATTTCTACCGTTCCCTTTCCAAAGGAATGGAATTTGTGTATTCTGGTATTCTTTTTCCAAAGGAACAACATTTTCTAGTTCTTTTGTTCCTTTTCCAAAGGAACGACATTTGTTTGCTTTGCTGTTCCTTTTCCAAAGGAACAACATTTTCGATTTCTACTGTTCCTTTTCCAAAGGAACGACATTTCTGTGTTCTACTGTTCCTTTTCCAAAGGAACATCATTTTCAATTTCTGCTGTTCGTTTCCCAAAGGAACGACATTTGTGTGTTTTGTTGTTCCTTTTCCAAATGAACAACATTTTCAATTTCTACTGTTCCTTTTCCAAAGGAACGACATTTGTGTGTTTTGTTGTTTCTTTTTCAAAGGAACAACATTTGCATTTTCTACTGTTCCTTTTCCAAAGGAACAACATTTTTGGTCTTTTGTTGTTCCTTTTTCCAAAAGGAACACCACTTGCATTCTTTTGCTCTCCCTTCTTGAAACAACTTGTTCCCCTTGCTGTTCTAAATTAAGGATGCTTACTGTTCCTATTCTTTTAAGTCTTTTAGAATACAGCCATGCACTTATGCAATGGATACAAAATCACAACATACTAAAACTAGTGAATCATAAAATCGTTATTTTTATAAGAAATTTATCTGAAGTGGTAAGAGGACAGAAGGAAGGACACACTTATTCATTATCTTTTGTTGTCATTTTTCTACTAATTCTACTTTGATTGGTTATCTTTATCATGTTGGTCCCTTTTAATCCTCTTTGATTATTATTCAGGAATAAGAGCAAAGGGTTTATATCTTCCTATTGAGATGTTAAGACTTCTTCCACCATTCCTACTCTTAAGGAGTGTTGAACCACCCTTTGTGTATAAATAGGGAAAATACTTCATGAAAATGAAAGAAAAGAGAGCGAACAATGATGTCTTAATGACTTATAAGTTGTCAAATGCAAGATAGGGGGTCTCATCAAGATCCAGCCTACCATGATCATGAGGACGAAAGTGAAGTGGCATTCCCACTATGGCCACCACACCAGGGATATGGTCCAAAAGGTATATCAAATAAAGAACCCTTGGAACAGGAGGTCTCATCATGATCTGGCCTGCCCACCTTTCGCTCCTTCCTCATGAATGACATTATGGCTAACTGGTCACCAAGCCAGCATAATGGCCTACATTTTGACATCACACAACATTTCCTAAGCATACACAAAGGATCATGGTTCCATGGGTGAAATAAACAACTCTGCCAAGGTTATGGACACCTGTCGGCAGCAGAGCACTGTTAATGGTATTGAAGTCATATTATTTACACCAATAGGTAGTTATTGGCACCCTTCTGTTTCTTATGCCTTAGTAATCAATCATTTATTATTTCCCAAACCATACAATGCATGTACATATATTATCACCAATCATGACAAAACAATTGACAATGACCACATGAGACTCCGTATCCATGGCAGATGTCCTATCCCCCCAGCCTTGCATCATATCACCATAGTCTCTTACATATTAAGCAACCCAACTCTACGCCTCGATTTTGGTACTTTTCTACTTTTGTAAACATAGCATATTGCCATACGCTGTTCCTTAAGGACTCTGTTTGAGAACGGCACGCCGCTCCTTTATTTGACGGCCAGGACGGCCTATCACATTGCGGGGGGGGAGGTTAACCTCATCATTCCCTGGATTATGTGTCAGATCACTATTAGGGAAGCTATGTACTCGGGAATAACATGGCTCAACGGTATACTATTTTTTATTTTTCTGCATGACTTGCTATTCATAAGCCATTTCCATTATATACTTTGCAGCATTAGATTTTGAGCGAGTCTTGCGTTTGTTAGCCTCTCTGTGTTTCAACAGCGTGAACAGCTACCGTTCCATTGAGATTTTACAGCGAAACCATAAACATGGGAGGAAGATCGTTTCGGAGAGAACCGCAGGTGTTAACAGTCTCTGTCGCTGCCCAGGAAATCCTGGCAAGAGCGGGGTGGCTAACTTATCTCAATCGCTTACAGGAATCCAACGAGATTGTAGCAATTGAATTCTTGCAGAACTTGCAAGAGGATCACACCACAGTGAGGGGGAGACACATAGCAGTCACCGATGACATAATCACAGAAGTCTCGGGACTGCCAATAGCTAGACCTGTATGGACGTTAAAGAAGGAGAGATTGCAGAAGATCATAGAAATCTTCGAGGAGGAAGGCTAGAGCCTAGCAATTAGAGGAAAGGGGGTTCTACCAGCAGAATTAGGAGAGCCGTGGGTGGAATTGGCGAAGACCATTCAAAGCTACATCACTTGTGAAGGCAGAAAAGACGTGGTAAGACCATGACCTCTTAAACTCTTAGTTGTATTAAAGCAAAAATGCTTTGTAAATTTACCTACATTTTTTAATTCATTACATCACGACGTTGCACGGAGCATAAAAAAGGCACAGCATGTAGAGTCAGTTGTTAGTCATCGTGGGTTGATTCGGTTAATAGTCAGTCATAGCCTTACCCAACAGTAGAGTAGCTGGGAAGAGCTAATTGCCATGATAGATGGAGGATTCACCACACCATCCCCAAAACGTAAACATGCCACTAGTACACCTGAGCCTCCAGAAAAACGAAGGAAATATTTCCAGCTAGCATGGCTATAAGGGAAGCTGGAGAAGCCCCAAGGAAACACCAGCCAACCGGTAGAGATAGAAGATGAGCAACCCCCACGATTAGAAGGGGAATACAATGAGAAAGTGTTATAGAAATTTTTGGGCACTTCAACCCCAATCACAAATGTCCATAAACTGAGGGCTCTTAAGTCCCTAAAAGTGTTGCTTCACTGCCTAAAGGAACAAGGTCAGCTGATTACATCATCTCCCAGAAGTTCTCCACTGAAAACTTCTCATAAAAAGTCAAAACTAGACCATACTGAAAGCTCAATGCAGAGGGTGCGATGCATACTATTTTGCTCCTCTGTATGGTGCGATGGTCGGGAATGGACAAATGGCAGGGACCAAAATGAGACGTGGAAGATCATGGAATCTTCCAGAAGCTTCCCATCTGACACTTGCCACTCCATTTTCGACCAGGGGAGTAAGAGATCATCATTCTCCAAGTGGAAGTAGGAACTATCAGAGAGAAGACACTAATCAAGATCCCAAAAGATGACTCACCTCTCTGTAATCATCTATACATGGATCCCTCATCACAGAGATCCAAAGGCTGGAATTTTGTAACTTATAGAGAAGTTATGTTGGTATTCTGGTGTACATTCACAGCGTTGGGTGATTTTGCTTTGATTGAGGTGAAGAAGGGCTTCTTAGCTGGAGGATGATGCTGGGTTAGAGCTGCTCATTGTTGTAATCCTCTTGCTACTTTTTATCTGAATAAAGCTATTCTTGTTTCCTTCCATATTCTGGTGTATTTCTTTATATATGTTTGTATATGGTTAATGCACATCTGATTCTACCTTATTTATGAACTTAGATCCTCGTTTCTTGCATAGTAGTATGTTGATGTGATTCTACAGGTCCTTTTGAAGCTAAGCAGACAAAGAGCAAGCGACAAAACTCTATCAAGAAGGAGAGGAAATCGAGCGCAAGACTCAGGTTGGCCCTCTTGGTTCTCCTCTCATCTATTTTCATAAAAGGAATCAATAGTAGACTTTGATTGTTTGTTTCTAAGATAGCCACCCATCTTAGTGGGAATCGCAGCATCCGTGTGGACACTATTCCCATATAACATAGAGAGAAGACTGTTCTGGCATCAAAGATTGGGACATCAAAGAGAAGGGCCTTGGAATGCAACATGGTAAAGCTTTGGTTGAAGGGTTTAATTATTTTGATTTATATTAACATTTCTTATATAGAAAGTGGAACCGAGTAAGATTCTCCTTTGGTGTTAAGATGGCAAAGAGAATATTATAGTTGGTACACATTGTTGAAGAATGTAACTAGTGTCAGTTTTCATAATTGTATTTGCGTCATGATGTAATGTATTTGTTAAAATATAAATATATATATATTATAAAAGAAGTTGACTTAATAAAGCACGGGTTTCATGCTTGGGTCAATGGTTCTTAGGTCAAAGCCTCCATTATAGGCTTCTAGGGTTTATCTCAAGTGTCCTTGTCCATGTCATAGTGTAAAAGACCCTTCTTGGGCTTCATCTATCAAGAAAGAAAATTATTTTAATGTAAAATAGGTAATCTAGTTCTCCTCCACCAAGTTGGCCTCAAAAATGACAAGTCAGCCTCATCAAGGGAATTTGACCTCACACAAACACTATATAAAGGCAGTAATTTGACCAATCTGTAGCACTCTATATCAACAAGTTTGATCTGCAGTTGTTGGAGGCTAAAAAAGATAGTGAAGTTGTTGGAGAACAGTTGAAGAAGCTGGAAGACCAAAATCGAGTTCTTGCGCAATCTATCTCTCACACGTGTGAAGTTTTTGGATTGTAGCTGGGCCGAAATTTTGAAGTTGTTGGGGTCAAAGTTCTGGATTGTAGCTGGGCTGAAATTCTGAAGTTGTTGGGGGTCAAAATTATGGGTTGTTGCTGGGTTGTAAAATAGTTACCGATCAAACGAGAAAATGACTTATTACCCCTTTTTTTGAGATAACAAAAAATCACCCGATTGTGAAAAGTGGTGTTGCAGAATACACCCTTTTTTTAGCATATTTTTGGCACTTTAAATTTTCTTATGTATCAAGTATGAACATTTTTTTAAAAAACATTAGTGATTTTCATCTTGATTTGGAAAAGTGTTGATACAGCATCAACATGTTTTTTAACAGAGTTTATTTTTGACATTTTAAATTTTTTTATGTATGAAGTATATACATTTTTTTAAATGTTAGTGATTTTCATCTTGATTTTGAAAAGTGTTGATGTAGTATCAACCTTTTTTGTTTAGAGGGCTTATTTTTTACACTTTAAATTTTCTAATGTATTAAGTGTGGATATTTTTTTTAAATGTTTGTGATTTTCATGTTGGTAAAAAACAAAAAACAAAACAAAAAAAAAAGCACCCATAAAATGTAAAAAAAATAGAATTTGAATTGTAAAAATAAAATTAAAATTAAACAAAAATAAAATTTAAAAATAAATAAAAATATAAAAATATAAGGAAATATTTCAAAAATCATATAAATTAAAGAAAAATTTTGAAAATTAAACAAACAAAAAAAACACATCTATAACGACTTTTTTAAGCTAAAAAAAAAAATAGAACCACATAATAAAAAATAAAATACAACTGCATAATAAAAAATAAAATACAACCACATAATAAAAAATAAAATAAAATACTCATTCTATCCATTTTGTTTGAGGTAGAAGGGAGAAATGTATCTGTTGTAAGCGAAAGTTGAAGGTGCATGCCACGCTAAGTCCCATTGTTGCCGATAAAAGGTGTTGTTGGCCGTAGGGCGTGACCCGTGATTTCAAATATGCAATTTCTCAGGTGCTTTTAATCCTTTTATCTTCATAAGTATGGATGTTAGGCAATGCTTTAATTTCTCTAATGAATCTTGTAAAGCAACACATGAGAAAAAATGGGCATGGCTTACAAAGTTTTTGAACAACAACAATACAGATGTTTTGTTTGATATAGAGTCGTAGATCAGGAAATTAATCCACAACCTAATTGGGAACTACCAAACATTGAGATAGAAAAGATATATAAACTCCCAAATTTTCAGTTGCGCGTTGCTACACTGTTTAGATTTTCCTCTGTAAATGTTCATGTTTCTGTTGGTCATAGTGTATATCAAATTCCTCTCATTAGAAAGGAAGATGTAGAATGGGGTCTGAGTCATGATTACAAATACATACACATCAGACTCATACAATTTGGGATTAATCCTCTTGTGTGATCAGGGTTAGATAACTCATGACTAACTTGTGTTCTTGATATCAGACACAATAAGTTTGAAGACACATTGATAGGAGGATTCCAAAGTCCCCTAAATAATGGTCATGTTTGGTCTACAGTCATCCCAAGATACCAAGTGTCGCTTACAGATCCATACACTAATGAATTTCTCCAAGCTTACATACAGTTCCTTGGATAAGATACCGCCCCTCATACACAAATAGCACAACTCCAATCTAATGTATGTATTAGATTTGTATCCTCTATTATGCCTCCATTACATCCCAATCTATCACAACGAGCATTAAAAGAAGGTGTCATTGTTGGTCCTGGTAATACTACTTCGTTGCAAGTAGGATTTTGTGAACTAAGTTTCCCATCTAAATGGAATAGTGAGTATACTTCGATGTCTCAGAAGTATCTGCAGCTAGCAATATCTTCATCTCCAAACCAATTAAAGTTAGTTCCAGACCTTGATGGTAGTACCAGTTTATGTTTCCAACCGACTACTTCGTAAAAACAATTACCAAGAATTCATTTAGTTAGAGACCTTCATTTTGTTCAAATACCACCCAGACTGTCAGTATCTTCAAGTAGCCACAATCATCGTCAGTTACCAGACTATGTATATTGTCATGAAAACGAAAAAGAAAATTCAAAAAAGAAATACCAAACCATCACTTCTATATCACATCAAGGACAACATTTAGACTATCCTAAATGCATTGTGTTCCTTGTCCGAGACCAAAAAATGTTCAATCTACCTAGAGAAAAGTCAAGCGCAAAAGCAGAATTTTTGGAAAGGAGACTATAACTCGGTAATAGTACTCCTAAATTTAGAGATGGTGTTATCCAGAGTGATCTGCAATTTCTGCATTATCAATCAGCCATAGAGCCTAAACCAGTAGAATACTTAAAAATGCAAAATTATGCTAACTACATGTCCGTATCTGTGGCCCAAAATATAGATGATGTGGCAAGAGACATTGTAGAAGTAAAAGAGTATGTCAGAAATATCCACTAGAGCATAGATACATTATATGCTCACCAGAATACTCATGAAAATCAGTTAAGAGAAATTAATGATCAATTAGGAGTAATAAGTAGAGCAGTCACAAGTTTTGAAACTACTATGAGTAGATCATGATCTCCCCATAGATATTTTGAGATAGAAGAAGAAGGCCCTAAATTCACCTTGATAAAAGCTTCCCAGTCCTCATCCAGTCTCTCTCTCAAAGCTTTTGAAAAAGTTGAAAGCCAATTTGAAGCCTTAGCAAAGGGTACCGAGTTAGCACGAGAAAAATTAAACCTTTTGAAAAATAAGTTTTCATAATTTTACACGAGAGAAATAAAGATAGAAATCCACTCAAGGGATGAAGGCGGATCCTCTACAACTAGGCAAAAAAGAACAATTTCTTTCAAATTTTCTAACAAAGTTGCAAAGACGTCAAAAGGTGGTGTTAGCTCTCATTATAAAAATAGTCCATTCCATTCTTGGGCTCATCATCTTGCCTCTACAGAAGTTAGAGATGATATGAATGTCAAAACAAAATTTGGAAATCAAAAGAATACTTTCTTTATCAATTTTGATTGTCTAAATAGGGATCAGACATTAATTCTCCTACAACAGAATAATGCATGGGCTTCTTAGAAGAAATAAGACACTAAAGCTTCATGGAAAGAGGTAATCATATTAATCCGATGGAACCTAACAGGGAATGCCAGACTATGGTGGGAAATACTTAAGAAAGAAGAAAAAACATAAATTCTTGAAAATGATGATCCTTTGGAAGCTATCTTAATGGTTCTCTCCCATGAATTTCTGGGAGTTATTTCCTCTGACAGTGAACATTATGCCCAAATGTTTATGAGTCAAAGATTGTGCAATTTACTATTTATTATTAGAATATTATTGCACAATGCAAAATATTTATTATAAATCCCTTATCACCATAATGTGGCTTATCTCCAGCACTACATAGCTTCCACTCTAGGCAAAATACCTGAATTAGTTCAACAGTCATTGTCTGCACAACACATTTCCATAGATACATTGTCTCTAGCCGCACTTCACCAAAACATTATCACCATTCTGAAGAATGAATGTGCCGCCAACAAAACTCGTGAGAATGTCAAAAAGCAGTTGCATTTCAACCCCAGCATTTGTGACTCCTTTATTGAAACATATCATTTTGGGTGTTATAAGAACCACTCCAGAAAGGGTTCTCAAAAATACCAAAATGGTAAGTGTTCTTGTAGGTCTCGACATCCTACTACTATGAAAAAGAAATATAGGTCAAGATCTCCTATAGCCAGAAGACCACGATTTGTTTTCAAGAAAAGGTCTAAACCAGCTAAACAATCTAACTGATTTATTTGTGGTCAGACTGGTCATTGGGCCAACAGATGTCCCAACAAAGGAAAGAAAGGAATCCATAAAAATATTGCGCAAGTTTTTAAATCCTCTTATGACCCAGCTGATTGGGATTTAGTTTCTCAAACAGATTCTGATTTGAATTTTTTTCTATACATAGTATTGATTCCGATAATAGCTATGACATTGATGAAAAATTCCAAAAGGTTTCTCTTTCAGACAATAATAGTGATAGTAGCGAGTGTACATATCTATTTAATTGTTTCATGTTTTCATTTTATGATCTCCAACACCAAATGGAATAAATACAAATAGAAAAGGCCTCTCTTCATCCTAGCTTGATTATTCCTCAAAGACGCCTCCAAGAAAAGATTGACCATTTGCAAGCTTCTATTCCTCACAAGATAACCGATGGAGAGGAATTTGAGATTTCATATTGGCATATAACACCAAAAGCATCACAAGAATCCACTCATAATATTGCAAAAAAAATTATTGGATAAGACAAAAAGAGTAGAATAAGATCTCCAAAGAGACATAAACCAGATGAAGCAACTTGCAAAAAGGATTCAAGCCAACATGCAAGAACTTGATAGTCTGAACTCACAGTTTGTTTCTTCTACTTTCTTTTCCTCTCAAACTCCATTACTATATGCTAATCAACACAGTAATGAAGACATTCATGACATCAGTCGTATTGATAGGATGGTCATACCTGTAAAAATAAAAGTGTCAGGCTACAAAGAATATACTCTTTATGCTCAGATTGATACTGGAGCTATGAGTAGTTGTTGTAAATTCAAGGCCATTCCTGCTTATTATTTTGAAACCCACTCAATTCCAGTTTAGAGCAGTTAACAAATGACTGATAAAAATTCCATATATGGCTCCAGACTTTCCAATACTCAGGTTCACAGGAAGTATATGTCACTTTATATAATTATGATATTGGTGCTTATATGTTACTTGGAAAGGATTTTATGAAGAAAATCATGCCAATCATCATTGAAAAGAATCTAATAATTTTCAACATTCAAGGTGAAAAGGTGCAAGTCCCTTCTAAGAGTAAATACACACTCAAGGTAAAACCTGATGAGGTAAGTAATTTTTATGAAGCAGTAATAGATCTTTCCAAGATACAAAAAATTGTCAAGCATGTAGAAATCCATGGCCCTGCCATTTTGTCATATTTTGTAAACAAATTGAAAAATGATTGTACAACAGAACACCCTGACACATTCTGGTTCAGGGAAAAATATTTTGTTCCACTTCCATTTCAAAAAGAAGGCTCAGTTAAAATACAAAAGGCTAGAGAAAATCACATGAGCCCGTCTGAACAAGAGCTTTGCAAAGCAGAAATTAAGGGCTTGATAGAAAGAAAACTGATAGAACCATGCAAGAGTTCTTGGGCATGTCGAGATTTTTATGTCAACAAGCACTCAGAACAAAAACATGGAGAAAAGAGGTTAGTTATCAACTACAAAGCTCTGAATAAAGCTCTTGTGCCCATTAAATATCCTCTGCCTAAGAAAGAAATATTGTTATCAAAGATCAGCAAAGCAAAAATGTTCAGTAAGTTTGATCTTAAAAGTGGATTTTGGAAAATTGGCATTAATCCTAAGGATAGATATAAAACAAGATTCGTGGTACCTGGAGGAAAGTTTCAAAGGAATGTTATGCCATTTGGTTTGAAGAATGCTCCATCAAATTCCAAAAGAGAATGGAAGATCTTTTCAGAGAATATTCTTTTATTATTGTCTACATAGATGATTTGTTAATTTTCAGCAAAGATATTAGTGATCATAAGAAACACTTTGAGATATTTTATCAAGTTGTTTTCAAGCATGTTCTAGTTCTCTCTGCCTCCCTAGATAAATTCATCATTGCACAAACCAGGATTGAGTACTTGGGTTTAATCATATCCCAAGGGGAAAGAGAATTACAACCACATGTATTGAATTCTCTATCAAATTTTCCAAACTATCTGCCAGATGTTAAGACTGTGCAAATATTTTTAGGATGTTTGAATTACATCTGGCAATTTTATCTAGAGCAGGCCGTAGATACAAAGCTTCTACAACAAAGGCTAAAAAAGGGCAGCAATTGGAAAGTTTAGATGACCAAAGCGGTAAGAAATATAAAGCATAAAATCAAACAGCTACGACCTTTGGCTCTTCCCCACAGTGACCTACCATTCATTCTTGAAACAGATGCCTCAGATTATTGTTGGGAAGAAATCTTATTGCAAAACATGGAAAAAAGGAAGAAGTTTGTGCATATGCCTCAGGCACATTCTCAAACGTTCAAAAAAATTATCCTTCTTCCCATAAAGAAATTCTAGTAGTAAAGAAAGGTATAAAAAGATTCAAATTGTTCCTTAAAATTGTCCACCTCATTGTTAAGACAGATCTCAGGCACATGAAAGGAATGTTGCAAAACAAAAGATTTCTTGAACAAAGTAATTCCAGAATTTTAATATGGGCTTTATGGTTAGATGGATATGACTTTGATATCATATATAAAGTCGGTAAAGAGAATTATCTTGCAGATTTAATGACTAGAGAAGAAGAAATTATTTAGATAGAATATACAATTAAAATTTTTGATTTTGGTGAATGTTCATCATCCTCCCAGAACAAATCCCAAGATACATTATGCCCTTCCTACCATTATTCTTTTTGTGTAGATTGTATTTTAGAAAAGGTTTTGCCTTTACCCATGGAAATCTAGAAGATCATTCTTGAGAAATGGTTTTGGCTCTCAGATACAAGGCATAACTATGATATTCCATTAGCACCTATCAACAATAATCGTGCTTATTTTGGTGCAATAAGATATCCATATCACAAACTTATTTATATTTATGATCCTAATCTAGGATGGATAGATTATTATGCCATTCTTCAGTATGCCCGTGCCTATGAAATAATTTCAATCATCATGTATTGTGAAGACATCATGTCTCCATTCAGTCATTGGAGTAGTTGGATGAATCTCCTACTTGTTTCATTTGTTCCTAGAAAAGAAGATAAAGGCAAGCTCTGTTAGTAGTTTTCCCTTTCTATTTTGTATAATGGCATGCAGGATTGAGCAGAAAGATATGATATATTTGAATTTGATTTATTATATAATGGCACCAACATGAAGATCAACCAAGATAGTACTTCTCCTATAGATTATAATTCTACTATTGAAATTACTATTTTGGTGAAGTCATAATCCCCCCAGATAAGCTAGATTCATTCATGTGTTTCTCATCTTTTTCAACCAGTGTCAGAAGGGAACCATCATGGTTATAACATCTTCCTGGGTTAAGTCTTGACAGGTATATTGAAGAATACAAGTCTGGCCATGATCCTGACTATGACACTGACCATAGCCCCAAAGGTTGGTGACCAAATCTTTAAAGAGATTTTATTTTAGGCTTTCGAGGGTTCTCCTTAAAAGAATCTCCTATGTGTCAATAGTCATTGTACTTAGTTTGCTTTATTTTAGGCTTTCAAGGGTTCTCCTTAAAAGAATCTCCTTTGTGCCAATAATCATTGTACTTAGTTTTTATTTCATGGGTTTCAAGAAATTAGAATATCCACTGTGTATCAGCTTTTAGTACAAGATATGATCTCTTCCGTGAAGGAATATCAACTGTATATAACCTTTTAGTACATACATTATGGCTTTCGTGGGTTCCCCCGGTTGGAATCTCCACTTTGTATCATAACATGAAGATCTTATGAGATATGATTTCTCACTTTTGGGGAGGGGAAAGAATCCAAGGCTTGAGAAACACTCTGAGGGCTCATCCTATATAAGGAAGAATTAGCCTCAACTCAAGATATTTGTAAAATTCCGAGTATTTCTATAATATGAAAGAAGTTCTCTTTGAGTTTTAAGTTCAAAACATCTGCATTCTATGTTATGTTATATTTGAGTTCTTTTGTGTTATCGCGCATTATCAAATTTTTATCAGAGCCATTAATCCATTATGTTCCAGATAGAAGGGAGAAACATATCTGTTGTAAGCGAATGTTGAAGGTGTTTGCCACGATAAGTCCCATTGTTGCCAAGGAAAGGTGTTGTTGGGCATGGGGCGTGACCCGTGATTGCAAATCTACAATTTTTCAGGTGATTTTAATCATTTTATCTTCATTAGTATGGATGTTAGGCAAAGCCTTAATTTCTCTAATGAATCTCATAAAGCAACACATGAGAAAAAATGGGCATGACTTACAAAGTTTTTGAATAAAAGAAACACATATGTTTTGTTTGATACCAAAGTCGTAGATAAGGAATTTAATCCACAACCTAATTGGGAACTACCAAACATTGAGATGGAAAAGATATATAAACTCCTAGTTTTTCAATTCCACACTACTACACTGTTTATATTTTCCTATGTAAATGTTATTGTTTATGTTGGTCAGAGTGTATATCAAATTCCTCTCATTAGAAAGGAAGATGTAGAACGAGGTCTGTGTCATGATTACAAATACATACACATCGGACTCATACAATTTAGGATTAATCCTCTTGTAGGACCAGGGTTAGATAACTCATGTCTAAGTTGTGTTATTGATACCAGACACAATAAGTTTGAAGACGCATTGAAAAAAGGATTCCAAAGTCCCATAAATAATGGTCCTGTTTGGTCTTCAGCCCTCCCAAGATGCCAAGTGTCGCTTACAGATCCATACATTAATGCATTTCTCCAAGCTTACATACAGTTCCATGGATATGATACTTCCCCTGATACACAAATAACACAAATCCAATCTAATGTTTGTATTAGAGTTGTCTCCTCTACTATGCCTCCACTACATCCCAATCTATCACAACGAGCATTAAAAGAAGGTGTCATTGTTGGTCCCGATAATACTACTCCGTTGAAAGTAGAATTTTGTGAACTAAGTCTGCCATCTGAATGGAATAGTGAGTATACTTCGATGTCCCAGAAGTATCCGCAGCTAGCAAGCTCTTCATCTCCAAACCAATTAAAGTTAGTTCCAAACCCTAATGGTAGTACTAGTTTACATTTCCAACCGACTACTTCACAAAAACCATTACCAAGAAGTTAGTCAGTAGGAGTCCCTCGTTCTATACAAATACCACCCAAAATGTCAGTATCTTCAAGTAGCCATAATCATCGTCAATTACCAGATTGTGTATATTTCCATGAAAAATAAAAAGAAAATTCAAAAAATAAATACCAAACCATCACTTCTACATCACATCAAGGACAACATTTAGACTGTCCTGAATGCATTATGTTCCATGTCCGAGACCAGAAAATGTTCAATCTACCTAGATAACAGACAAAGCGCAAAAGAAGAATTTCCGAAAAGGAGACTAGAACTTGGTAATAGTACTCCTAAATTCAGAGATGGTGCTATCCAGTGATATCTGCAATTTCTTCATTATCGATCAACCATAGAGCCTGAACAAGTAGTATACCTAAAAATGCAGAATTATGCTAACTACATGTCTGTCTGTGTGGCCCAAAACATAGATAATCTGGCAAGAGACATTGTAGAAGTAAAAGAGCATGTCACAAATATCCGCGAGAGCATAGATATAATGTATGCTCACCAGAATACTCATGAAAATCAATTAAGAGCAATTAAGGATCAATTAGGGGTAATAAGCAGAGCAGTCACAAGTTTTGAAACTGCTATGAGTTTTAAGTTCAAAAAATCTGCATTTTGTGTTATGTGATCTTTGAGTTCTTTTCTATTATCGCGCATTATAAAATTGGTATTAGAGCCATTCTATCCATTATGTTCGAGGTAGAAGGGAGAAACGTATATGTTGTAAGCGAAAGCTGAAGGTGTCTTCTGCGATAAGTCCCATTATTGCCTAGGAAAGGTGTTGGTGGGCGTAGGGCGTGACTCGTTATTACAAATCTGCAATTTTTTAGGTGCTTTTAATCCTTTTATCTTCATCAGTATGGATGTTAGGTAAGGCTTTAATTTCTCTAATGAATCTCGTAAAGTAGCATATGAGAAAAAATGGGCACGGATTACAAAGTTTTTGAACAAAAGCAATATAGATGTTTTTTTATACTAGAGTCGTAAAGCGGGAATTTAATACAAAACCTAATTGGGAACTACCAAACATTGAGATGGAAAAGATATATAAACTCCTAGTTTTTCAGTTCTGCGTTGCTACACTGTTTAGATTTTCCTCTGTAAATGTTATTTTTTTCTGTTGGTTAGATTGTATATCAAATTTCTCTCATTAGAAAGGAAGATGTAGATTGGGGTCTGAGTCATGAATACAAATACATACACATCAGACTCATACAATTTAGGATTAATCCTCTTGTATGACCAGGGTTAGATAACTCATGTCTAACTTATGTTCTTGATACCAGACACAATAACTTTGAAGACACATTGATAGGAGGATTCCAAAGTCCCCTGAATAATGGTCTTGTTCGGTCTTCAGTCATCCCAATATACCAAGTGTCGCTTATAGATCCATACACTAATGAATTTCTCCAAGCTTACATATAGTTCCTTGGATATGATACTGCTCCTCATACACAAATAACACATCTCTAATCTAATGTCTGTATTAGATTTGTCTCATCTACTATGCCTCCACTACATCCCAATCTATCACAACGAGCATTAAAAGAAGGTGTCATTATTGGTCCCAGTAATACTACTCCATTGCAAGTAGGATTGTGTGAACTCAGTCTGCCATCTAAATGGGATAGTGAGTATACTTCAATGTCACAGAAGTATATGCATCTAGCAAGCTCTTCATCTCCAAACAAATTAAAGTTAGTTCCAAACCCTGATGGTAGTACCAGTTTACGTTTCCAACCAACCACTTCGCAAAAAAAATTACCAAGAAGTTAGTCAGTCAGAGTCCCTTGTTCTGTACAAATACCACCCAAATTGTCAGTATCTTCAAGTAGCCATAATCATCATCAGTTACCAGATTGTGTATATTTCCATGAAAAAGAAAAAGAAATACTAGACCATCACTTATACATCACATCAAGGAAAACATTCAGACTATCCTAAATGCATTATGTTCCCTATCTGAGACCAAAAAATGTTCAGTCTACCTAGAGAAAAGATAGGCGCAAAAGTAGAATTGGTGGAAAGGAGACTAGAAACTTGTAATAGTAATCCTAAATTCAAAGATGGTGTTATCCAGAGTGATTTGCAATTTCTACATTATCGGTCAGCCACAGAGCCTAGACTAGTAGAATACTTAAAAATGAAGAATTATGCTAACTACATGTCCGTATGTGTGGCCCAAAACATAGATGATCTAGCAAGAGACATTGTAGAAGTAAAAGATCATGTCAGAAATAGCCACCAGGGCATAGATACAATGTATGCTCGCCAGAATACTCGTGAAAATCAGTTAAGAGCAATTAATAATCAATTGGGGGTAATAAGCAGATCAGTCACAAGTTTTGAAATTGTTCTGAGTAGATCAAGATCTTCCCCTAGATATTCTGAGATAGAAGAAGAAGGCCCTAAATTCACCTTGATAAAAGCTTCCCAGTCCTCATCCATTCTCTCTCTCAAATTTTTTGGAAAAGATGAAAGCCAGTTTGAAGCCTTAGCAAAGGGTACTGAGTTAGCACGAGAAAAATTAAACCTTTTGAAAAAGAATATTTCTAAATTTTACACGAGAGAAATAAAGATGGCAAGCCAGTGAGGGGATGAAGGCAAATCCTCTACAACTAAGCAGAAAAGAACAAGTTATTTCATATTTTCTAACAAAGCTGCAAAGACGTCAGAAGGTGGTGTAACTCTCATCATAAAAAGAGTCCATTCCATTCTTGGACTCAACATATTGCCTCTGTAGAAGTTAGAGATGATCTGGATGTCCAAACAAAATTTGGAAATCAAAACAATACTTTCTTTATCAATTTTGATTGTCTAAATAGGGATCAGACATTAATTCTCCTGCAACAGATTAATGCATGGGCTTCTAAGAAGAAAGCAGACAATGAAGCTTCATGGAAAGAGGTAGTCATATTAATCACATGGAATGCCAGACTATGGTGGCAAACGCTTAAGAAAGAAGAGAAAACATAAATTCTTAAAAATCATCATCCTTTGGAAGCTATCTTGATGGCTCTCTCCCATGAATTTATGGGAGTAATTTCCTCTCGCGGTGAACATTATGCCAAAATTTTTAGGAGTCAAAGATTGTGCAATTTAGATTTATTATTAGAATATTATTTCATGATGCAAAATCTTTATTATAAAATCCTTGATCACCATAATGTGGCTTATCTTTGGCACTACATAGCCTCCATGCCAAGCAAAATACCTGAATTAGTTCAACAATCACTGTCTGCACAACACATTTCCATAGATACATTATCTCTAGCCGCACTTCACTAACAAATTCTCACCATTATGAAGAATGAATGTGACGTCAACAAAACTCGTAAGAATGTAAAAAAGTAGTTGCATTTCAACCCCACCATCTGTGACTCCTTTACTGAAACATATCATTTTGGGTGTTATAAGAAACACTCTGAAAGGGTTCTCAAAAATACCATAGTGGTAAGTGTTCTTGTAGGTCTCGACCTCCTACTACTAAGAAAAATCATTATGGGTCAAGATCTCTTATAGCCAGAAGATCATGATTTGTTTTCAAGAAAAGGTGTAAACTAGCTAAACAGTCTAAATGCTTTATTTATGGTCAGACTAGTCATTGGGCCAACAGATGTCCCTACAAAGGAAAGAAAGGAATCCAGAAAAAGATTGCCGAAGTTTTTAAATTCTCTTATGACCCAGCTAATTGGGATTTAGTTTCTCAGAAAGATTCTGATTTTGAATGTTTTTCTGTACATAGTACTGATTCATATAATAGCTCCGACATTGATGAAAATTTCCAAAAGGTTTCTCTTTCAAACAATAATAGTGACAGTAGCGAGTATACATATCTATCCAATTGTTGCATGTTTTCATTTTATGATCTCCAACACCAAATTGAAGAAATCCAAAGACAAAAGACCTCTCTTCATCCTAGCTTGATTCTTCCTCGAAGACACCTCCAAGAAAATATTAACCATTTTCAGGCTTATATTCCTCACAAGATAACTAATGGAGAGGAATTTAGATTTCAGATTGGCATATAACACAAGAAGCATCACAAGAATCCACTGGTAATATTGCAGAAAAATTATTGGATAAGATTAAAAGGGTAGAAGAAGATCTCCAAAGACACATAAACTAGATGAAGCAGCTTGCACAACGGATTCCAGCCAACATGCAAGAACTTGATAGTTTGAAATCACAGTTTATTTCTTCTACTTTCCTTTCCTCTCAGACTCCATTACTATCAGCTAATCAAAACAGTAATGAAGACATTGTATTGATGATAGGATGATCATCCCTGTAAAAATAAAATTGTCAGGCTACAAAGAATATACTCTTGATGCTCAGATTGATATTGGAGCTATGAATAGTTGTTGCAAATTCAAGGCCATTCTTGCCTATTATTGGAAACCCACTCAAGTCCAGTTTAGAGAAGTTAACAAACAACTAATATAAATTCCATATATTGCTCCAGAATTTCCAATACTCTTAGGTTCATAGGAAGTATATGTCACTTTATATAATTATGATACTATTGTTGATATGTTACATGGACAGGATTTTATGAACAAATTCATGCCAATCACCGTTGAAAAGAATTTGATAATTTTCAACATTCAAGGTGAAAAAGTGCAAGGACCTTCTAAGAGTAAATACACACTTAGGGTAAAACCTGATGAGGTAAGAAATTTTGATGAAGCAGTAATAGATCTTTCCAAGATACAAAAAGTTGTCAAGCATGCAAAAATCCATGGCCCTACCATTTTTGTCTAATATTGTAAACAAATTGAAAAATGATTGTACAACAGAACACCCTAAAGCATTCTGGTTCAGGGAAAAATATTTTGTTTCACTTCCATTTCAAAAAGAAGGCTATCTTAAAGCACAAAAGGCATAAGCAAATCACATGAGCCCATCTAAACAAGAGCTTTGCAAAGCAGAAATTAACAATTTGATAGAAAGAAAAATGATAGAACCATGCAAGAGTTCTTGGGCATGTCCAACTCTTTATGTAAACAAGCACTCAGAACAAAAACGTGGAAAAAAGAGGTTAGTTATCAACTACAAATCTTTGAATGAAGCTCTTGTGCCCATTAAATATCCTATGCCCAATAAAGAAATGTTGTATCAAAGATCGGCAAAGAATATGTGTTCCGTAAGTTTGATCTTAAAAGTGGGTTTTGGCAAATTGGCATTAATCTTGAGGATAGATATAAAACAACATTCATGGTATCTAGAGGACAGTTTCAAAGGAAATTTATGCCATTTGGTTGAAGAATGCTCCATCAGAATTCCAAAAGAGAATGGAAGATATTTTAAGAGAATATTATTATATTATTGTCTACATAGATGATTTGTTAATTTTCAGCAATGATATTAGTGAACATAAGAAACACTTTGAGATATTTTATCAGGTTGTTTTCAAGCATGGTTTAGTTCTCTTTGCCTCCCCAGGTAAGTTCATCATTGCACAAACCCGGATTGAGTACTGGGGTTTAATCATATCCCAAGTGAAAATAGAATTACAACCACATGTATTGAATTCTTTATCAAATTTTCCAAACTATCTGCCAAATGCTTAGATTGTGCAAAGATTTTTAGGATGTTTGAATTACATCAGGCAATTTTATCCAGAGTATGCCGGAGATACAAAGCTTCTACAAGAAAGGATAAAAAAGGGAAATAGTTGGAAAGACCAGATGACCAAAGCAGTAAGAAATATAAAGCAGAAAATCAAACAGCTACCACCTTTGGCTCTTCCCCACAGTGACATACCATTCATTCTTCAAACAGATGCCTCAGATTATTGTTGGGTAACAATCTTATTGCAGAAACATGGAAAAAAGGAAGAAGTGTGTGCATATGCCTCAGGCACATTCTCAGATATTGAAAAAAAAATATCCTTCTTACCATAAAGAAATTATAGCAGTAAAGAAAGGTATAAAAGATTCAAATTGTTCCTTAAAAGTGTCCACCTCATTGTTAAGATAGATCTCAGGCACATGAAAGGAATGTTGCAAGACAAAAGATTTCTTGAACAAGGTAATTCGAGAATTTTAAGATGGGCTTTATGGTTAGATGGATATGACTTTGATATCATATATAAGTCGGTAAAGAGAATTATCTTGCAGATTTAATGACTAGAGAATGATCCATTATTCAGACAGAATATACAATTAAAAATTTTGATTTTGGTGAATGTTCATCATCCTCCTAGAACAAATCCCAAGATACATTATGCCCTTCCTGCCATTATTATTTTTTTTGTAGATTGTCTTTTAGAAAAGGTTTTGTCTTTACCCATGAAAATCCATAAGATCATTATTAAGAAATGGTTTTGGCTCTCAGATACAAGGCACAACTATGATATTCCATTAGCACCTATCAACAGTAACTGTGCTTATTTTGGTGCAGTAAGATATCCATATCATAGAGTTGTTTATATTTATGATCATAATCTGAGATGGATATATTATTATGCTTCTTTAGTATGCTTGTGCCTATGAAATAATTTCAATCATCATGTATTGTGAAGACATCATGTCTCCATTCAATCATTGGAGTAGTTGGATGAATCTCCTATTTGTTTCATTTGTTCCCAGAAAATAAGATCAAGGCAAGCTCTATCAGCAGTTTTCCCTTTCTATTTTGTATAATGACATGCAGGATGGAGCAGAAAGATATGATATATTTGAATTTGATTTATTATATAAGAGCACCAACATGAAGATCAACCAAGATAGTACTTCTCCTATAGGTTATAATTTTACTATTGAAATTGACTATTTTGGTGAAGTCTGAATCCCCCTAGATAAGCTAGATCCATTCATGTGTTTCTCAGCTTTTTCAGCTAGCTTCGGAAGGGAACCATCATGGCTACAACAACTTCCTGGGTTAAGTCTTGACAGGTATATTGAAGAATACGAGTCTGACTATGATCCTGACTATGACTCTGACCATAACCTCAAAGGTTGGTGGCCAAATCTTCAAAGAGATTTTATTTTAGACTTTTGAGGGTTCTCCTTAAAATAATCTCCTATGTGTCAATAATCAGTGTACTTAGTTTGCTTTATTTTAGGCTTTCAAAGGTTCTCCTTAAAAGAATCTCCTCTGTGTTAATAATCATTGTACTTAGTTTTTCTTTCGTGGGTTTCAAGAAATTAGAATATCCACCATGTATCATCTTTTAGTACAAGGTATGATCTCTTCCATGAAGGAATATCCACTGTATATAACTTCTTAGTACATACATTATGGCTTTCGTGGGTTCCCCCAGTTGGAATCTCCACTTTGTATCATATCATGAAGATTTTATGAGATATGATTTTTCACTTTTGGGGAAGGGAAAGAATCCAAAGCTTGAGCAACACTCCAAGGGCTCATCCTATATATCGAAGCATTAGCCTCATCTCAAGACACTTGTAAAATTTCCGAGTATTTCTATAATATAAAAGAAGTTCTCTTTGAGTTTTAAGTTCAAAACATCTGCATTATGTGTTTTGTGATCTTTGAGTTCTTTTCTGTTATCTCGCAGTTCTCTTTGAGTTTTAAGTTCAAAACATCTGCCTCCCCGCCCGCACCTGCGGCCAACCTCGTCCAGGGGTGGCCGGATTTTTTAAATTAATTTTTTTTTTCATTAATTTTTTTTAATTTCTTTTTATTTTATTTCTTTTAATTTATTTATTTTAATTGTTTTATTTTTTATTTTTTTTAATTCAAATTTTTTTAATTGTTTTATTTTATTTTATTTTTTGATGTTTTGAATTTTTTTATATATTTTTTTTTTAAGCTTTTCTTTTATTTTAATCTTTATTGTTTTGTTTTGATTTTTTTTTTTTTAATCGTTTTTTTAGTTATGTATTTTTTATTTTATTTTTTTATTTATCAAGCTTGGCAGGGCCTTCTTTTTCTATTTATAAAACAGAAGTTTACACCACATATATGAGATAGGTGGCCTCAACTTGCCCAGTGGGAAACCAAGTTTGTTGGCCACCTATCATCGTTATAAGCCGTCCAAAAACAATATAGTATCAGGCATTCTAACTAAGCTATATACGTATCAATATCATGATAATAGTCTATATTTCTATCTATCATAAGCATGCAATTGTAAAAGTAAATTCTACCCGCAAGAAACAAAAAAACATCCAAGAAATTGACTAATCCTGTTGTTTTGAGACAGACTCCACCGAAGCCGGGGCTTTGGCGGAGTCGCCAGGCATATCAGCAAGCTCAATAATGCAAGGGAAGTGCCTTTGGATCCAGTCAAGGCAAATGTCCTGCTTACATAACTGAAATTGGATTGTCTGCAAGTCCTTTTTGTAATTGGGCATGTCCTGGAGTTTCATAGCCATCCCCACTGACATTTTCTCCATTGCCTTTGCCATAAGGCTCTTCATGAGCTAGTGTAGATAGAGCATCTGTTTAAACTGGGTGAGTCCGCCCTTGGTATTCCCAGGATCCGGGATTAGATCCCTGCAATTCTCCATCTCCTCTTCGGACTCATCCTCTTGTTTTATCTTCTCCCATTCGTCCAAAATCTTACAAATTCCTACATTCATTCATTCCCTGTAGGTTGCCGCCACTTCACTAATGAGGCGTTCTACAGGCTTCCTCCCATGCCTAGGTTCTGAAGTGCTCGGGTCTGTGGCTCGAGTCGACTCCCTCCCCCTCCTGTCGCGTCCTCTTCTACGTGCAGGTCGGGTCATCCCTTCTCTATTCAATGCTTGTTCACAAGTGAAATGAATTAGCTCTCGGAACGTGGTCTCATGCCTCTTCAGCTTGATGCGGGTTCCCCTCCCCTCATGCTTCCCATCACAATTGCCTTTGTCCCAAGATGTAGTACTGCTCCTTTGCCAGGTATAGTTGCACCACTCTTCTGCGACTCACTTTGCTTTCTCACCTGCCTTGTGTTTGCCTCACCACCCTCATGGTTTTGCCAATGCTCTCGCTTACACACAGGGGTGGTTTCACGGTGACAGACCGAGTTTATGCTTATGGTTCTCACAGCTAGCCCATCGAGCCGGGTTACCGTCACTCCCAATCGCATTGTCTTCCCTCGCCCCTCTGCCCAGTGTTGTTGCCTCACTCCTCCGCCCAGAAGAGTTGACTCACTTCTCTGCCCCTCCCGTGGCCATCGCTCATACTTAGCCTCAATCTCCCCACCCGCATTGGGATACCCACTGTCTCGTTCACTCATAGGAGAGTTCTCTAGTTACCAGCCCTGGTTTTCTCTCATGGTTCTCGCCTCCGGCCCAAACGCGATCACCATTACCCCCAGCTTACACGGGTCTCCCTGACCATCGTCTCAATTTCCCTCCCCTGTCATCTCCCACACCCTTTAACCATGAATTAACATAGTTACCATAGTAATGGGCTTGAAAAGCCAGGATACATACCCGGGAATGCTTCGTTGAAATCGTTGCTAGTAGCTCTGCAGACTTGCGCCCTTGCTCCTCCGTCCACCAGTAATATCAACTATACTCCTCTCTCTGTCTTGAATTCTTTCATAATCCCATTCAATCTTGCTTTGTCACTTCACTCGTCCTACTTTAGTCACCTCACCTCCTTCTCCGTCCTAGCCATGCCTGCCACTTCTCCCATCTCTTCTATCAAGTAGAATGCGGGAGGCCACCGCACCCATCATCATGAGCATGTGGGAGGCGGTGGGTGGTACCCTTCCCTTAAACGTCATAACTACCATGTCTGACCAGTGTCCTCTCCTACCTCCCCGATCGAGGGAATTATGTGTTTTTATTTTTTTCATATTTTTATTTTGTTGATTTAATTTTTTTTGTTATTATTTTTTTTTTTTTTTTTTATTATTTTAAATATTATTTATTTATTATTTTGTCTAATTTTTTTATATTTATAAGTTAATTTCATTTTATTTTTACATTTTTATAATTTTTTTGTCTTTTTATAGTTAATTTTGTCGTGTTTTTAAGTTTTTTTTTATGCTTTGTTTCTTATTATTATTTTAATTTTTAAAAATTGTGTTTTTTTTATTGTTTTTTTCTATATTTGAATTTTTTTTGTCTTTGTATTATTTTTTTGTGATTTTTTACAATAGTTTTTAAAATTTTTTATAATATTTGAAATTTTTGTTTTCTTTTGTAATGTTTTTTTTGTGTTTTTTCATTGTTTTTTTTTCAATATTTGAATTTTTGTTTTATTTTGTATATTATTTTGTGTTGTTTTTATGCTTTTTTTTTCAATATTAATTTGTGTTTTCTTTTTATTTATTTTTGGTGGTTTTTTCATTGTTTTTTTCTTTTTATATTATTAAAAAATTTGTTTTCTTTTGTATTATTTTTTTGTGTTTTTTTATTGTTTTTATTTATTTTCAATATTTAAATTTTTGTTTTCTTTTGTATTTTTCAATTTTATTTCTTTATACATTTATTTATTTTATTTTTTTTTAAAGGGTTCGTGTCGATGCTCGTCTAGCAACCCAATCCCATTATGGGCAATTTGATAGTTGATTTTAGAATTTTTGTTATACTGAGTTGACTTTGTGCCCACAATGTATCAATTTCATGGTTGGTCTTTAAGTTTTCATTACAACGGGTCGAGTTCATCTACACTGTGTGTCATATTATGGTTGATTTTTAAATTTTTGTTGCAATGTATTGAGGTGTCTTAAGCTAAGATTTTAAAATCACTATATATTTAGCATTTAAAGAATAACTTACTCTTGGGTGTTCGTTTTTAAAGTCTTTTGTCATAAAAAAATTTCAAAATGTCATGCTTGAAATATTTTGAAAACTTGAGATTTTTTTTTAGTCATAATATTTAGTTTTAATTGCATGGTTAAAAAATTGTCAAGATTTTAATGTTTTTCTAAGTTGTGATATTTTATCTTTAATGCTATGATTGAAAACAATTACAATTTCAAGATTTTTTAGAGTCAAAATATTTTATCTTTAACAACATGGATGAAAATTGTAGGAATTATCAAGATTTGAGATATGATATTTTATCTTTAACATCATGTCCGAGAATTGTAGGAATTTTACAGTTTTTCAAAGTCCGGATATTGTATCTTTAATTCTATTGCTACAAAATGTCAAAACTGTAACCCGTTTTTTTTTTGTTATTCCAGAATCAACACTTATTTTTTTAAGGGTGTTTTTTTCATCCTTTGTGCAAAAAAAAAAAACGGTTTTTACTTCCATTTTAAAAAATGTTGAAAATTTACCCTAAAAAAAATACATCTTTCTAGAATACACAATTTTCATTTTTTGGTTGTTTTTTCATGTTTTTTGGGGATTTTTGAGCTAGAGTAACCGTTTTGAGGTAATAGTGCATGTTTGATCGGTAACTATTCACACAAACACTATACAAAGCAGTGATTCAACCAATATGTAGCACTCTCAATCAACAAGTTCGATTTGCAGTTGTTGGAGGCTAAAAAAGATAGCGAAGTTGCTGGAGAACGATTGAAGAAGCTGCAAAACCAAAATCAAGTTCTTGCGCAATCTATCTCACACGTGTGAAGTTTTTGGATTGTTGCTAGGCCGAAATTCTGAATTTTTTGGCATCAAAGTTCTGGATTGTAGCTGGGTTGAAATTCTGACGCTGTTGGCAGTCAAAATTCTAGGTTGTTGCTGGGTTGTCGCTGCTAGACAAGAAAGATACTATTGAAATTTGTTGAATCATAATGGAAGGCTAACTGGTGGAGGAAGGTCTTTTAAGTCTAAGGTCTTGGTCTATCTCAATTTGATTTACTATGGGAAGAATTTGACTGTGTTTTCTCCTATAAAGAGTTTTGGCCCTCGTTAAGTCCTTACATCTAGTGTAGTTGATCTTCATACTTTGTCAAGATAGATTGCAACAATTAAAATGCAATCTTCTTCACAAGGAACATAGTCTATAATTCTAAGACAAAGCATATTGGCATTCAATATCACTTTGTGAGAGATATGATTGAAAACAAAGTGTTATTGGTAGAGGTGGACACTTTGAAGAATGTCGCATATTCATTAACAAATATACTTGAGCACTAGAAATTCTCTTGGTGTAGAAAAACAATGGACATTGTTGTTTTGGATTATTGATCATGTGCTCTTGCATCTCCCTATATGCAAAGAAAGCAAGAAGTGAGAGAATGTTGGATATATATTATATTCTTTGCATAACTATCTAAATGTGTGATTCATTACACTTAGTGCAGGGTGGGGTCACAGAGCCCAAAAAGAAAATTGGCAAATTTTTATGTTTGCTTTTGGCGAATTTCGACAAACATTTTTCAGTTTTAGCAATTTTGTGGTGCATGGTGGTTCAGCCTCTAGTTTTGTAATTTTGGTTAAGGAATTACGGTTGTATTTAATCTATGTTAATGGATAGACGGTTTATTGATGCCATGACATACACATATTGTATTGTAACATTGTAAAGAGATAATATGCTAAAAAAATATTTATAGTTTTCTCTATTTTGGGTTTCCACAACAAAATTTGTGTTAGTACCTTTGTGTGCCACTTCATCTTTTCTATTTTTACTAAGAATATATTTGCATCAATTAATTCTGTAGGGCCAAAACCAACAAATTAATGTGGAAGACAACCTTCAATTCTAAATAAGGTCTCCTCAAGTATTAATGCCCTAGCAAGGTTCATGAGTATGATGGCTAAAATTATTAATATAAACTTGCTATTTAATTTTTATTTTGCTACATTCTTATACATGAATCTTACATGTTTAATACATACATGACCACATATTTGCATACACATTCTTTCTATACATGAATCATACTATGTCACTTTCAATTATTTTCCAGTAGATAGATTGGGTCAAGGGAATTGAGAGTAATGTGAGGGGAGAGATCAAATGAACTTCCACCTTCACGTGATTGGCAATGTTCACTAGAAAATAAATTATTCTTGAAACCAAGAGAAGCTCATTCAAATATCTTGCTTATCTTTCTAGAGTCTCCTACATGTTAATATCTCAATTTGCTTATTTATTATTCAATGATAAGACCTTTTATTCACAATTAATTTCTACAAGTCTTCACAGCGGAAATGCAACTAATGACTAGCCTATATGTGATGTAATTGTACAAGCTCCTACCTCATCAAGCTCATGGAGGGATGTTGGTAGTATTTATTTTTCCATTTTAATTAGTGTGTGTGCATCACTGTCCAAGATTCATGTTGATATTGTTGATACCATTTCCTAGTAATTTTATTTGATGAGAAATTATGTATCTTCAATATTAGAATAGGACTTTGTTTTAACATCAATTGATTGTGGTCATGTATCTTGAAAATGCCTTACATTTCAAGGTTTATTGATCATAATACTACCCTAAGATCTAATGTTTTCAGCATGAAACACCAAACTTGGATTTGGGAGCCAAACATCCAATAAGTGAACCATTAGTGATCCAATTCAAATTGTTGGAATTAAAATGTTTCTCAGTACTCGTTAAACAAGGTGAGTTATGGCTCATCACATCCATCTACTATATTGGGATATTTGTATGCACAAAGTTAGACAGTGCATGTAATGAAGATTGATACAGCTAAGGCAGAGATTGATTGCTTAAACATTGTTTTCTACTTAGCAGGAGTTGTTGGATCTACAAGCTTAACTGTTAAGAATAGATGCATTCATATATTTTGGATTCTTTGCATTGTTTCAAATATAATATGATTTTAGAAGAGATTGAGGCAAAAACAAAATGGATTAAAAACTCAAAGAGAAAGCTAGGTAGATTATAAAATTCATCACCAACCACCACCAATCACAAGCAATATATTGAGAATACTCCAAATTGGAGTTGTTCAAAGTTGTTGAGACAAGATATGTCTCAAACTTCATCAAGTTGCGCCACCTTATTGAAATCAAACATGCATTAATGAGTATTGTGGTCAGTGCAATTTACGCTGAGTTGAGACAAAGAAATTCAAAGAGGCAAAATATGGTGCAAAGGGTGTTCATTAATGAAGATTGATGGAGCAAGATTGATTAGAGGCATCAAACATCCAGCAAAAGAACCACTAGTGACCTAATTCAAAATGTTGGCATTGAATGTTTCCTAGTATTTGGTAAAAGAGATGACTTATGACTCATCTTCTCCATTTGCTATACTGGGATTACCTGTATGCACAAAGCTAGACAATTCATGTAATGAAGATTGAAACAACCAAGGGGAAAATAGATTACTTAAACATTGCTTTCTACTTGGCATGAGTTGTTGGAGCTACAAGTTTGATAGTTGAAAGTAGACACAATCATATATATTGGACTCCTTGCATTGTCCGTAATCTAAATTTATTTCTAAAAAAGATTGAGGTAAAATAAATTGGATTAAGGAAGTCACAAGGCAAGCTATGGAGATTATAAAATTCATCACAGACTACCACTAATCTCAATCAATATATCAACAATACTCCAAATTAGAGTTGCTCAAAGTTATCGAGATAAGATATGCCTTGAACTTCATCATGTTGCGCCACATTGTTGAAGTCAAACTTGCATTAAAGAGTATGTTGGAGGGTGCAACTTGGGCCGAGTTGATCCAGGCATATTCAAAGAGTTGAAGTATGGTGTAGAGGATGTTGATTGATAAACAAGATTGATTTCTTGCTCAAGTTCACATTACATATGTTTGATCTTCTACTAGATGCAAACATAGGCAAACCTTTCTTGGGAGCAACTTATGATGGCATAGATACCATCGTTAAGAAAACTATGGAAATTATTACACAAGATGCTTTCGCTCTTTTATTGATTTTAATTTTGTGGAGCATGTAAGGTACATCATTGTTACAAAGTGGAATGGTTTTTAATACTCCATTGCACACTTTCACACATCCTCTAAATCCAATATTTTATGATAAAAATTTCATTGCTCAAAGCTATGGGAAGAGGAAGACCCAACATAAGAAGGTGGCCAATGGAGTGACAAAATCCTTTCAAAGGTTGTACTTCTTTACAAATTGATGCAAAGGAGGGATTTGCTTGTTTTGTTACTCGGTTAGAAGATTTTGTAGACATTGGTTTTGGATGAGAGGACAATGAACTCATTAAAATGGAGGACTTGTCATGGGGAAAATGGTGTTTATTTGCAACGACTTGCCACTTGTATGCTATCACAAGTGGCAAACTCTTTATCAGTGGAACAGAATTGAGCTCCTATAGTTTCAATAATTCCTATGGAGCACAAGAAGTTGGGATTGTAGAAAATTGGGGATCGTGTATATGTGCATTCAAACCTACACCTTGTATCTCACAAGGGTACAAAATGTACAAGTGGACAGCCAGCAAGTCTCCAAAGAAATCCCCAATAATTTGAAGAAATTTCTCAAAAATCCAAAATCCCCAAGAACCGGGAAACACAAGTTACATGGATTTTTCTAGAGACAAATCCCTTTCAACATAGAAAAAACAAACCCAAAAATCCATTCAGCCCTAATAAATAAACCAATCCTGGTAATGACATTAGAGCCCTGCTCGTCGAGCAATCTCGATAAATTCGACTAAATTGAAACAATCCGCGGCACAATTACATAAATAAAAATCCTTCGTTATGTTACAGGCCAATCAAGAAAGGCACGGGCTACTGAACATGAAGATAGGATTTGAAAATTGATATTTATTACTTGTACGATAGTAAATGAAACATAAAGTGCTTTCTTTTAAACCAATCCTGGTAATGACATTAGAGCCCTGCTCGTCGAGCAATCTCGATAAATTCGACTAAATTGAAACAATCCGCGGCACAATTACATAAATAAAAATCCTTCGTTATGTTACAGGCCAATCAAGAAAGGCACGGGCTACTGAACATGAAGATAGGATTTGAAAATTGATATTTATTACTTGTACGATAGTAAATGAAACATAAAGTGCTTTCTTTTGGTTCATGCCCATTCCATAACACTAACTTCCAATTACATCAATACTTGCTTCCTTGGCCTTGGCAATCAGATCTAGCCACATCTATCGTACCGTATAGCAAATCAGTGAGCCATATGTTGGACATTTAAAGTGAGACCCAATGCAAACTTTCCACGCTTTTATTTCATGTTACATGCCACATGGAAAACAGTGAATCAATAACAACAACCCAAACTCAACTTGAGATGATCAGTGTGAGACTCGGGTACTTCCAACACACTGTTCTTTTATGTATGCTCTCTCAGCTGCACGCTATAGCAAAGTGTACCCTTTGATCTATGGTACTATAAAACTTGAATGAGAAGGGCATGCCCTCTCTTCAGGGCATACATAGGTGGGCTATGGAATTTTACCATTCAACCCTTAATAGAGTGACTTTGTTGGATCCTTTGAGGATTATTTAGAAAGTATCCCCGGTCACCAGGATTACTCTGAGCAAAAACGTAACCAACTAGATAGTGATTCTGTAAAGATGTTACCCAGATGAGGTACGATGCCACAAGATAATTTAGACTCCATTACAGCCATGTTGGAACCCTTGTCGGCTTTGTGTATGACTGTTTTTAGTTATAGCCTATCAGGGACTTCAATCTCGTACCTCTAACTACCACCTTGAATAGAGATACAAGACCGCCCAGACAGACTATGCACTCCCTTTATCAAAGACTGCATACATATTTAATATAGTTTTCATGAAACCACTAGCACATCATTGCCATTATCATCAATTATCGCTCTGCGGTTTAATATGTTCAGTGAGTCATTAAAACTACAATTCCTTAAATATGTGATGCCATGTTGTACCGAAGAAAATCACTGAAATAATTTCACAATGGAGTCACCTCGGCCCTGACAACTGCTGATATTTACATGAACAATGTAACAACTTCCCTTCACAAATAATTTAATAAGTTAATGGAACAACACTTCATATATACATTATATTAGTTGACTATATAGTGTATTCACAATGAATCTGAAACTTAACACAGCACACTACAGGATTGATTCCTATTCATTGTTTACTCAACAGTATCACAGTATTTCATGTTATGACCATCAGAAAAAACAGGGAAATATACAAACTACCACCTTGAATAGAGATACAAGACGCCCAGAAAGACTATGCACTCCCTTTATCAAAGACTATGCACACATATTTAATATAGTTTTCATGAAACCACTAGCACATTATTGCCATTATCATCAATTTTCGTTGTGGTTTAATATGTTCAGTGAGTCGTTAAAACTACAATTCCTTAAATATGTGATGCCATGTTGTACTGAAGAAAATCGCTGAAATAATTTCACAATGGAGTCACCTCAGACCTGACAACTGCTGATATTTACATGAACAGAGTAACAACTGCCCTTCACAAATAACTTAATAAGTTAATGGAACAGTACTTCATATATACATTAAATTAGTTGACTATATAGTGTATACACAATGAATCTGAAACTTAACACAGCACACTACAGGACTGATTCCTATTCATTGTTTACTCAACAGTATCACAGTATTTCATGTTTGCTCTGTAATTCATGTTATAACTTATGACCATCAGAAAAAAAAAGAAGGTAAATACACAAACTCGCTACTGGTACACTCCTAGATCGATAACAGTATTAGCAGAACAATAATCAACCAACATATACTGGACAAAACTAAAAAACCAGCAAAGGGAGTGTGGCAAGTACTCAATAAAAGGTGATACAATGATGAATCAACGAGAGAGTTACCTCAACTTTCTTAATCACTTGGTTGCAAATATCTAAGAATAGCACACACTGTTGCTTCGTGTGATAACCACGCGCTTTCTAAATATCAAGTTTCAACACCATATCTGTGGTTGCTTGATAACTTTTGCTTGGTGTCCTAATTTTCTCTGCCAATAGACAAACACGCGCTTTCTAAATCTTAACAACTGACCAATCAGACCCCTAATAATAACCATCTTCATAGCCCAATAAAATTATTCCAGACAAAAGTAGAACTTTTCAGAAATGTAAGATGATTATTCAATACACAAAATGATGATTAGGAACACTGCTAAATGGGTAATAGTTCAATGCCAATTCAGTCAACCTTCATGCAACCAAGGAAAACCAACTCATCTTTGCAGTATTGAATGCCACATTCTTGCAATGGAATATATGTTGACAGACCATGCAGGCAAGTCATATGTCAAATTATGAATGGTGGCAATGATATCAGATCTAACATCCGTGTTTGACAGACAAGCAACACATAGACCTAGTTTTCTTCTGTAAACATGTGCATGTAGCATCATCCAAGCAACGCTTTTCAATCATGCAAATTCAGACTCTTTGGCAGTGAGCAATGCCTCATCCCCATAAAATGAACTTCAAACAATATTCCAAGTTGAAAGAAAGTTTCCTAATGCACACAGTTTTTGTGTTATGCACCTCCCATAAGGCCAACTTACTAATACAAGCATGACAAATATTGAATATCGCTTGAGAAGGACCTAATGAGAAATTCTCAGGTTTTCCCGCAAGCCAGGGCATTGCTGCTAAACTCAATTTCCACAAGGATCTTCTTTCGAATGCTGTGGTTCTTCTTCCTCATCTCCATTAGTGCCACCGTGGTTTCCTGTACAACAACTGTTAACCAAAATTTATAAGAAAAGGTCATGCATATTAAAAATCTTATACATTCATTTGACCACCATCACATTTATAACAGAAACAGATGAAAGTTTAAGGACGAGAATTACAGTTACTTACAGTTCCTCAGTTTTCTGAATAATTGTTGGGGGCACAGTTTCATGTTATTCTCTTTGCAAAATATTGTTTCCTGTGACACAAATTGGTAGCTTCTCCAAGGCTGTCGGAAATCTTTTCGAAGGTAAAGGATACATGTTCAAGACACGGACAGAGTTTGGGCAGCATCACTCCACAGTCCGTTGTTTGATACCCATGGTAACAAGCCATAATGAAACTGGTAGCTTCTTCATGTCCTCCGTATCCTGGGAAGATCCTTCATTACCCCATATAAATTTTCCTTGCACTTCAACCATAGGTGTCTCATCTCCAGCCAATGCCCCATTATGTTTTTTTTAATTCCCAGACTTTATCCTGATTTAATATTTGACAAACAAATGTGACAGATTTGTGAGATCCTTCAAACTACAAACCCCATATAAATTTTCCTTGTACTTCAACCATAGGTGCGTCATCTCCAGCCAATTCCCCACTACGCTTTCTTTAAGTCTCCAAACATTTCCAGGCGCTTTAGTTTCCACACTTAATCTAGGAGTTGACTATTGAATACAGAGTGCTTAGTTTAGAAATTTCTTATGAAATCATCCATAAATTCAAGCATCCGTTTAAATTAAGATGCTTGAGATTTTCAGGCTCTCCAATCTTAGATGGGAATGATTCTAAATACACCGACAATGAAAACGTTAAATAATTGAAGTCTAAAAATATAGCATATCTCTTCAGGGAAATCGTTGATTCAAAAACATCATTATGTGAGGAACTCAAATATGAATTGCCATGTCACGGAGAACATTATCATGAGTTCTTCGATGACATGCCCTATTGACTTCTAAGTCCCCTTATTTTTTAAATTCTGAAACAAACCACAAACTCCCTGAAGATTTCCATAGTTGCACCCAATGGCCATGCCCATTAAATATTTTCGCTTTCTCCTCAAAGCAAAGCCCTTGGGCAACCTATATTTGTACTAATTTGTCCACATCGAATCTGCCTCACCCATAAGCATAGCAGAAGAGAAGAAGCAAGTCTCGACGTTCGAAAGGGGCAAGGAATCATAACTCCATTGATCAACGGGAGCATGAGTGTGTGGAAAAGATGGGTCTGAGGGTTTCAGCAAAGGTAAACCTCCCATTCATCTACACCGCTTTTTCCCTTCATTGCTGCGGATACTGCGTCTAATGCCGAAGGAATACATTTATAGTCATCCGCAGCAGAGTATTCCAACTCCATAGGAGCATGGTCCTCTCTGAAAGCTATTCTTGCAAACATCCACGCTTTCTGTCCAGAGAGGGGCTGTATTTCAATGGACTTCTCAGTGTCAGATCCTTCCTCCGAGTAGGGTATACGACCGTGATTTCACAACTCGGCCAATACCACAAATAATATCTTGTTCCCTGCAACAACAATCAAAGATTTTTAAAATATTGAAAAACTGTGACCCAAATAGCATCATAGAGGACATCACTGCCCTTAAAGTTGTTACACACCATTTATAACAAAGATGCTATCACAATGCCACCATGCCATTACACCATTTAAACGAACTCAGTCAACATCTGTAAGCCATGTCTTCCCCTTGGTTTGAGCATCTTTAATCACAGAACCTACGATCCCTAAGGTTGCACAGCACTCTAGTCCCCTCACCCTGCCTAAAACAAAATTACTAACACAGAAAATATGGACGGATCTGGCATTTTCTCAGTCTGAACCAACCCATCAACATCAGCTGGTGCCCATATTGCCAACCCAACCCGTGCTCATGATGCCCATGAAATGTGAAGGCAAAAATAACAAGCACAACAGCTGCCAAGTACCCCACCTAAAACAAATATGCTAAAAAAGATAGATGGGGTGAATGGATCTGGCCTATTCTCTACTGGAACCGACCCAGGATCGGATGGCCCCGTCGTGCATTCTATATGCTGGACAGAGGATCGAAAAACTTGGTTTCTTCAAATGACCATCCACCGCCACAACACAATAAAATATTCAGAGATAAATAAAAAAGGGAAAGACTTACACCTCACAGCACTGTGAAAAGCTTCGCTTATAGATCACGCTATAAACATTTTGTAACTGCTATAAATCGTTCCTTCCGTTTCAAAAAGGGCCATTGATCTGATCCCACAAACATGGGAATGGAAAGAAAGATCAGGTTTACAGGGTTTGTAAAATCCTACCTGAAATTCCGCATCTGGTATTTCATCGAGAGGTCCATTTCCATTGTTCTGTTTGCGCACTTGACAATCTCATATGATACCCGAAAATATTTTGAAAAGCACCACCTCGTTACTTTTTAAAAATAAAGTTGTAAACAAGCAATCAGATCTTTAATCTCTAGGATCACATACATCATGAAGAGAAAAGAAAGGTATATCATGTATATCAATAGTCTTATCTTATTTTCCTAGTTTGACATGTTATTCATTACCAACTTCCAAGCCAAATGTTAGCTTATAAGAGGAAAATCTAAAATAAGGGTTTTCCATTTATTGGAAACATTTTTAGTGCTTTTCCATGAACTCTTGATTTACTCTGTGATAGCCCTTAGCTTTATGTATTTTTAATCAATGGTGATCTTCCACAAACCATCTCTTGAAAATACCCTCCATAAATTATTAGTTACAAAGCATGTACCAAATGGAATGGACTTCCTTAAACACCCAACCCCCCTCCTCTTTTGACTTGGCTATATACTATAATTTGAGTAATGGAATTTTCCCTTCCTCCTTACACCCAAACCATAGAAATCTAATACATAACCTCCGAACTCTTTATAAAATTGATTTTGACATATCAACCAAAAATTGCTAGAAGGCAAGAATTGCTTCAAAAATCAACTTTATTAGATTTAGTTGACCTCTAATAGAAAACCCCCTATAACACCAACGGTTTATCTTAACTTTCATTTTTCTTGGCATTGAAGCCCAATCTCTCTTTTGATAGCCATTTGGCTTCAAAAGGTAACCCAAATACTTTAAAAACCTCATTAAATTTAATAATCTTAAAGGGAAAAATCATGATCAACCTTTGATAATCCTTAACACCTGACCCATTAAAATAACTTGATGGTTTTTGAAAGTTCAACTCCATACTAGTAGCCATACAGTACAAATCCAAGGTTTCCTACAACTTCATAAATTTCCTCATACTCCCATTTGTAAAAAGTTCAACATCATTCACAAAAAGTAGATGATTTAAACTAGAGTACCACCATTTATGACCCCTTTTATGGACCCTACCCCAGCTTTGCTTCTTTAATAGACCTACTCAAACCCTCTACAACTAATGAAAAAAAAAAGGTTAAAAGAATAGGGGGCATCCCTATCTTAAATCTCTATTAAGTCTAAATAAATTTGAAGCAAATTCATTTATGAGAACTACAAAGAATATAGATGAAATACAACTCATAATAAAGTTTATCATTGAAGAACTAAACCTCACATGCAAAAGCATCAACTTGAGTTAAATCCAACTCACTCGATCATAAGCCTTGGTGAGATATAACTTCAAAACCATAGATGGAAGATTTTTATTCTATCTTATTGAATGAAGACCCACTTAGGCCAACCATGTGGCTTCATGGATCCCTCTACCAACAAGGAATCCAAATTAATCATACAAGATGACATAAGAGAAAATTGTCTTAACCCTTACAACAAAGCTTGTAGCATCTTTGTTGATCACTACCAACCTCACAATGGGTATCCATGAATAGTGATTCTAAATTTCATCCTCAAAAGTGACTTCCTCATAATACCAACAAAGAGAATCTCCTCAAAAGGACCATAATATAAGCAAAAAAAACACAATGTAAATTTTAAAAATAAAATAAAAAATTTGCAAGGATATCAAATCCTTGAAACCCTTAGATAAACCTCCTATGGTATCCTACCAATCTCATAAAGGATCTTACTTTTGATGCATTTTGAGGGATAGCATGATTGCCTTGATCTTCTCAAGATTTGTTTCCACTTCTCCTTTTCAAATGAAATGGCCCAAATAGTACACTCGTGATTGAAAGAAATCATATTTACTAAAGTTTGTATAAAGGAGGTGCTCCCATTTCACTTGTAATACTATCTTGAGGTGCTCTTCAAGCTCCTTCTTGGTCCTTAATACACTAAGATGTCATTAATAAACACCAATGCAAGCTTATGTAAATACTCACTCATGATACTATTCATCGAGAACATAAAGTTAGCTAGTGCATTTGTAAGTCCAAATGGCAACACCACAAATTCATAGTGCCCATACCTACTCCTAAATGCAATTATATAGATATCCTCATCCTTGATCCTAAATTGGTGATATTCATACCTCAAGTCTACTTCTAAAAATATCATGGCTCCTCTTAGTTGATCAAAGAGGTCAATAGTTCTAGTAAATTGATACTTGTTCTTGATAGTCATCTTGTTTAATTATCTACAATCAATGCATAATCTGAGGGTGCCATCTTTTCTTTAACAAATAAAGTTGGTGCTCTCCATGGAGACATAGTGGGCTTGATGTACCCCTTGTCCAACATTTCTTTTAATTGAATCTTCAATTCCACCAACTTAGGTGTGCTCATTCTAAAAGGTTCCCTAGACATAGGTATTGCTCATGGTGTAAGTTATATTGAAAATTTGATGTCTCTTTTGGGAGCTAGTCCGGGTATTTCCTTAGGAAATACATCTATGTACTCTTGTAGCACTGGATGGTTTTCAGTTTTCAGCTTATTACCTTTAGTTGAGTTTACTCTTTAGCTTATCAGTCTTAAATTTTTCTAGTAAATGTCCTAATTCAACCTTAGTCACACCACTCGTTGCATGTTTGGAAGCTTTAGAAAGAGTATATCTAATTCCCTCACCAAATTTGGCTTCACTTCAATAATACCTCCTACAAAGTTCGTTGATCTCTGTAAAGGTTAGTTGTGATACATCTCCACATCCCATCAAATTAATAAATTCATCAAAAATGCCTCTAAAAAATATAGTCCTCACAGTATCTTGATCAAGTTTGTTTTGCTTTGACTGTTGGAGGTTGTACACAAACCTTTCAAGATAGTCTTCCAAACTATCTTCTTCTTTTTTTATCATATTAAAAATCTCTTCTCTCAAATCCATGGCCTTTAATATTCTCGATATTTTATAAGAAAAGGCATATGCATCCCATCCCATGTCTGAATTGTATTTCCTCTCAGACCCATAAATCAACGCAAGGTTGAATCTTTGAGGATGGTAAGGAACAATTTGAGTTCTCTGCATCATTTGAGTAGTCATAGCTACGACATAATATGTCAAAATCACAAAAAAAACATTAGGATCTTTACTAATCACACCATGAAAATGATGCAAGATTGATGGAGGAATATTCCTCATGTGCGTTATTGTGGTAGAGTCCACATTTGGGAAACCAAATGTTTATTCTCTTCTTCATTTGTACGCGCCTCACCTTCAACATTTACATACACTTCACCTTCACCTTCTGCCATATTTTTTCCTTTGAAAAGGCTATATTTAGTCTTTATGTGTGGAAATGTTGGGTCTCTAACAAGATTGTAATCCAGTTCTCATTTTGATTGTTGATTTGGTTCACCTGTCAATGTTTCTTCCATTGTAGGATCGACTAAAAATACTATTAGTTATGTGTTTCCACTTGTAGATTTTTGGTTTCTTGAATTGCCTACTAAATGCCTTAAATTTGTCACTAGAGTCCTACCTATTGGTCCTCTTTTATAAATTTCCTACCAGCAAGTTGGTATTTAAAGGGGTATTTTTATTTGAGGTAACTACTCTACTCTTTCTTCTAAATATACACCTTTTATCTTTATCCCTATTCATACAACACTAGCATATCTTTAGAATCTAGGAGAAAGCAAACTCATTAAAGTGAATGTGTGGGGCTATTACACTTCATGAAATTCTGGAGTGAGGGTGTCTTTGTGTCTTACCATTCACTATCTCACTAGGTCTAGAATGCTAGTATATTAAAAAAAAAAAAAATCACACACAACAAACATTGAAATTTAAAATATGTAGGAAAAATGAGCTATGAATGTGGTAATCCCTTTTAGCATATCCTTGGAAACAACACCAAAAATGTCGGTCAATTTAATTAGCTTAAATCCTAGACATTAAATTGTTAATCCACTGTGTAAACTTGTGAGATACTAACACCATATGTGCATGGTTTGGGACATGAAATAGATTGTCTAATTTATAAGGAAAAATATTGAAATTATGACAAACTATTTCAACATAAGAGAACTCAAAATAATTAAAACACTATAGATATATCACTAATTGGCTAGTCAATTAAAGAAACACTTTATCTAGCATGTAATACAGTCTTTCACTTAGGTGATATTCCTAAGCGTTCTTAAGTTGGTCTACCAAGCAAATCCCATTTTTCCTTCTTCAATAAATCCTATTCTTCTATAGGTTTACGATATCATATTCCAAATTAAAAGCATGTGAGAAAATATCAAAAAGAAGATCAATCTAATGTATCAGTCAATACTTCACAAAGAAACTATTCATCATTGGATTTAACAATACAAAGTTTCCTTAGTAACACGGAATGGAAATATTTTCATTGTTGAGTGGTTTTGCAATAGAATGAGAAAACATAATTTATCATTAATCTTTGAAAATAACTCATTCTTCTCAACAGAGGAATAACACATTAGGGATATAAGCACTAGAAAGAAAACAAATAAGTGTAACAACCACACATACAGGTATGGGTGAACCTGAATCAAATCCCTTATTCCATATGTTGTTTTCATCAAATACATATCACGATGAGCAAGAAAGGATAATCCAATAATTAGCTTGGCCAATATAGACTCAAATCACTTAAGATGAAATAAGAGAATCCATTATTGTTTCCTTCAACTAATTTCATTGACTACACACATTGTTCTTGGCATAGTGGACCACAAGTTTGACCATAGGTTGGCGCTCATCATGTCCATGTTGGAATTGGTTCGATGGACATGGAAGCATTTGGAGGTGTCCAAGAGGAGAACACACATTTGTTTTTCATCTAGAGGCCCACAACCATGTTGAAAAACAAGTTGGGTTACATGATTATTATGAGAGTTACAAGACCTAAACTAGTAAACTATAATTAGTAGTTAATCAACATCTTAACCCCCTAATTCACCAAAAAATGATGAAAAAGTTATTAAATAACAATTTATTTACCTTGTATCTCATGAATGACATGTACATCAAAAATAGGGTAAAAGGAGTGATAATATGGTAAAAAAAGGATTAATATTAATAAAAACTAGCCAATTGGCAATGAAAATGGCATAAAATCATAGGTTTAACATCTCCCCATGCCTAAGGTTATGTGTGTCCTCATGCAAATAAGAGATCTAGCTAATGTCCTAGTGTTAAATGTATCCAAAATTTGAGCAAAACTTTAACTAATATGTCAATGACTACTAATTGATATGTTCACATTGGCTACATTTCTCTTTCACTCTACTCTGAGTTTCTTCTCCAGAGTTCTATTATGTGATGTAAAATACTAATTCTTTTTGTGCCACTTCTTGGTGAGCTTAAACAACTTTTTATTCTTGGATTCCATATTTTCAATATCTTCCTGCAACTAGGAGCTTTATGTTTTTAACATAGTATTCTCACTTTTTACATATACATCCAAAATTTTTAACTCTTCAATCTTTGCTTTCAATTTCTCAGTCTTCTTTTGTCATAGTATGTTTTACAAGCTCAATAATTTGTAGTGTCTTCAAAATCACTTGGCATACCAAAGTCAAAACATTGATATACAAGATCCTTGGGATCAAAAAAATCAAGCTCTAAACTTTTCGAATTAAGAAGTTGAAGACTCTTTATGTCGGACATGACTATGCCCAGTTGGGATTAGCTTATTGTGGAAAGAAACATCATATTTAGTGGGACATGGAGTATTTGGAAGCTCAACACTCTATTTTTGGGGTTTCTTCTTTGTCATTCTTTCAATGAACCTTCTAGGCATGGCTGGTGTAATTGGAGCATGTTGACCCTATCTCCCTTACATAAACATTTTTTAGAACTCTCTCCAGAAATGTTGATGACCTCAACTTCATGAAGACCAAGTTCCTTACTATCAGTTTTATTATTGTGCTTAGAAACAACATTAACGTACTATGGCATTTCCCCATGTGTAATGACTCCATCAATAATTTATTACATGCAATGATCCGGATTTAAATAGGAATGCAACAAATTACAGAGATAACCATAAATACAGAGATGCGACATAAATAATACTTCATTTCATTAATGTAAAATATTGAAATATGTCATCTCGTCCATATGAGAAAATATAAAAAATAATATCAATCTACTGTATCATTCAACACTTCACAAAGAAACCATTCATCATTGGCTTTAACAATATAAAGTTTCTTTAGTAAAATAGAATGAAAATATTTTCATTGTTGAGTGGTTTTGCATAGAATGGGAAAACACACTATATCATTAGTCTTAAACAAGAACCCGTTCTTCTTTACATAGGAATGACCCAGTAGGGATACAAGCACTTAAAAGAAAACAAATAATTTTAACAACCATGCACATTTTGTCCCTAAAATAAAAGAGAAATTTGAGAATTATAAATATTTATCGATTTATGCTACAGAATGAACACAAAAAGAGTAATGATGACCAAGTTGAGGGACCCTCCCAGCCAGCTTTTCCTTGCCTAAATGACCACATTACCACAAATTTAAAGTGCACATGATAACTTACAACACCAACTCATTTTTTGTATTAATGAAAACAAGGTTCAACCATACATATTGATGAAAATACCTTGTTTCTCTACTTAGCGATTAACAGATCAAAGGATATTACATAGATCAAAGAATATAATTATGGTTATACTACTATTGTCATTACATTCATGTTACATCCCTTAGAGGTTGTATCTTTTTTACATCTGTGGGCACAGGCCATTATAACGTGCATGTACACTTTGCCCGAGTTGTGTGGGCGCCCTCCATTATAGAGTGCCCCCACGCCCATCGCCTTCGTATGACCTGGGCACAAGCTACCCCCAAATCGTCCCAACTTCAATTTTTCGACTCTCCAATTGAGCATGACCTATCATGGGGGATCGTTGGCCTTGGTGCCAACTCGGGGCCCTGACAATGGGTGTACCCATGTCGTGTGACCACTCATTTTGCAATGACATGTCGATATGGCATGTTATCCACATTAGTCTTGCTTCGACCTCAAGAAATCAACTCGCCTAGCTATATAACTTCGTCTTGTGATGTGTCCATGCAACAATGCAGCTTGATCGCTACTTTGGATATCACATTCCCCTACCATACCTTTTAGGGTCTCACGTCCTCCCTCACTTCAAGTTCCTTTTCATCATCGGCCACTGTCTAGCCAATAACTCAATCCACCGAGTCATCAACCAAAAATTCACATCAAATCTCTAAACTCTACTTGAATTGATGCTTCCATCCTCCTCAAGAAACCAAAGTTTCGTGCCACTGTGATCCATAAAATGCTATGGATATTCCATTAAACAGTTTGTCACGACATATGTAATAAAATTATACTTAAAAAATAGAAATCTATATTATGTGAATTATTTTTCCTTAAGACTTTTGGAGTTATTAAGTTATAGTGTCATGCATGCAATATCTAAATTGCGGAAAATAGAGAATAGACAAAAATAATATCACTAATAATCATAAGAACATGAGATATACCATGGGAAAGCGTTTCGAGATAAAACCCAACTAGAAAGTGATGTTGCTCTACTTTCCTTATCTAAATGGAAACGGGAGGCAAGTATAAAAAAGTGAGGCTTGTGGCCCATTGGCTACTACAGTGCATGAATGCTCTCTATTTTCTATATCCATATCCACTCTCGACTACTCTGCTCATCTATGGAACAAAACACAGTCCCATAGAGTGGAACCCCTTTTCCTCCTAGTGGCCCAGTTATAACACAGTTTGATAGCCTGTTTTTCATTAAATTTGACTTTTTCAACTCTTAACTAGAGTTATAATATGGAATCTTCTAGAGTCTGCTTCATCATGATCACGTGGCTAGCCCATTTCCCATGAATAATGGGAATAACATTACATCCTCTCCCCCAAATCCCTGTGTCAGATATGAAACCCAAGGCATTAATTGCCTTCATGAATACAACTCACAGCTCAACTGGCGTGGAATTTTGGTAGTGTCATTGGCATGCCTTCCACAGTGTATCGAGTCTGGAGCAAGGAGGTGGTGGGAAGCCCACACTATTTAAAGTGCATTAATAATAGGTTCAGCCACACTGTTAGCTGGCGAGACAAATACAACGTTAAAAGGATTGGTTCCTATGGTAATGGCCACCCATTTCCTCGGTTGCTAGAAGGCAAAGACGATGTTCAGATCCAGGAAATTGCAACTGCTTTCACTACAAACATGGTGCAGGAACGAGGTCGATACCACAGGTGGTTGAGGAAGAGGTATATCTCCCCTCCCTCCCTGGCATGGGCAAGGGGATGAAAATTTTGATTGCAAAACTCCTCATTACTATTGCAAAATGGTGGTCGATGTGAAAGCTTAAGAGCTCAAGATTGTGGGAAACGACCTATGGGATCTGCGTAATCTCCTTGGCCAACATTACAAGGATGAGGAAGATGTCAATGTTTTGATGGAAGGCAATGTCCTCGACATGGAATTCCATCTACACCACGTAAAAGAATCCTATCGCCGAATTTCCACCCTTATGGGCATGCAACTCCAGGGCTTTGTGTCTTCCTCTACTAACATTGTGTACGACTCCCCCTCGCTCTCTCTAGTTCACACTAAAGCTCACCACGACGAGCCTCACATCCCTTCTCCTAAGTGACGACAGTCTTGCAATAACTTGAAGCTTCAACTCGTAGCTATGTCAACAGTCAAGGTGGTACTCCTTTCTAGTGGCAATCTGAGTTTATATCCTCCTACATCTAACCAACTTCCATGGGGCTCCCTTTTAGAAATGACATGGATTACTATAACCCATGCCTTGTGCTCCAGGAAGACCCTCCAAAGTACTAGTTGGGAATCACTTGTTCCCCAAGGTAACCTCTTATACGACTTTAATATCTCTCTTGATCCAGGTGGATATTGGTGGCCACCCACCTATTCCACTTGGACCCACACCATTGTTTCTTTCAGTTTTTCGATTTCCTTATTTGTAGCACAATTTACTATTTTTGGCAGTTTTTCGGATCCTGAACTTCTAGAGCCTTTTTGAGGTGCTAAACAAAGTTTTTTGGGAAAAACAGGAACAACATGGCTCAAATACTAATATTGGTCATTCAAAATTTGTAGTCCTCGAATGGACCTTTACAACGAGGTGTTGTGTGCATCAAACGAAGATCGTATGCCAAAGTTATGACCCCGGGAAGTTCATATACCAGTTTACCCAAACGGGGCCCATAGTTTGGCGCTTCATCTCCTAGGGTTAGGTTTTTGGATGTTTAGGGTTTTCACTTATTTCTCAATATTAAACAGGCCTTTGGGATTCATTGTAACACAGTTTAGAGGCATGTAGTTGCCACATCTCTTCTAAGAGATAAGCTACCATCGCCCAAGCTAGTCTTATTTCTATTCTGTTTGTAAGCATATTTCAGTATTTGATATTAATGAAATGAAGTGTTATTTCTACTGCATCTTTGTATTTATGGTTATATATGTAATTTTTTGCGTTCCTGTTTAAATCCCGATCAATGGTATCAAAGCAGTGTTCTCTTTCTCTGTTTTTCTTTGCATGTCCTCATCCATTTGCAATACATGGTTTGTTGTGGCTTACTCTAGGCCTACATATATTGTAATCGTTGGTGATCTATGTCGATTATTATATAATTTCCCATCAGATAGTGTTTCCACTTCTTCACAGCTTACACCGAGGCATAAATTTGCCTGTCATAGGTAGGGTAGTTAAGAATTGTCCCATGAAATATTTCAGAATGGTAACATATAGGTCTTCATATTTGTATCAAGACCTCTCCCATAACATACTCACTCCCACATGTCTCCACTTCAAAGGGTTCTTGTAAGTTCATTAATACCAAAATTGGTGCTTGATTGATCTTTGTCTTTAATTCCTCAAATGCCCTTCATCTTTAAATACAACATGACCTCTATTTGATAACTTTTGTAGAAATTTCTCTATAGATCAGCTAGCTCCGATACCATGTAGAAATTCTCACTGTAGATTAAACTGATTATGCAATGTACTAAAGCAAAATACTTAATCTACTTCTACAATCAAACTTGTGGAAGCTTAATCGATTTTGAGCAAGATCAAATAGAACACATATAACAGAGAAGAAGATCCAATCACACATGAAACATAGAAGAATACTCTGGGGAAAGCCTCAGTTAAAAACCCCGCTATCTGTATTATCATACAAGTGGAAATATCTCAGGCTTATACAAAGTTTTAGCTCACAAGCTATCCAGCTCTCAGTACAATCACTCACTGTTGCTCATAGACAGAATAGACAACACATATGCCTTCCTTCGATCCTCCAAGCCTCCTATTTCCTTGCGCAGTTTCTCCTGGGTCCTCCAGTTGCCACCTGTGTAATTCTCACCTCACACACTACTGCTAACCTCTGTAGTAATTGCGCAATCTTGAAGGAATGAATTCCTTCTGCATGGATGAGTTTCCTTTATAGGAAAATTACTCCAACTGCTAGTACAATGTCCCTGTCTTTAATCTCAACTGGGTCTCTGTCTGAACTGGCATGCATGAGTTATTTATGAGAGAATATTCAGTTGTCTGGAGAACACTAGTTGCATGCATGCATCCATTAACTGAGTGAACTCACAATTAGTTCCTCCAACTGTTTGGAACTAATTTAACTAGACTTAACTCAGTTAACTGAGCTAACTAATTACAACTCAAATACAACTCATCCTTATCTCCTTAATTAAGGGATAACTTCCTCAATCAAAGGAATAACTGTTGCATGTCTTCACAAAGACTTCATGTTTGAATCTCACCAACTAATTAACTTAAGATGAATTAATTAATTATTTTTCAAACAGCTGATGAGACTAAATTCGAATTTTAATTCTCAATTTTAATTCAGGGACTAATTAAAATTGGAATATATCCCGAAATGCTATTTATAGCAATGCTAATTTTAGCATTTCTATTGTTTTGTTATTTTCAACAAAGTTAGAGTATATCCTAAAATGCTATTTATAGCAATGCTATTTTTAGCATTTCTATTTTTATCATTTCTTGTTTCTATTTTCAACACTCCCTCTCAACAAGAAAGGAATTCAACTTGATCCCGATCCTGAACCTTTGTAATGTTCTGAATGCAACACTTCTCTCAAGTGTTGTTGCTCCAGCAACTCTAGAAACAAAAAATATTCAACCTAAATTAGAATGATGCCTCTGTCATCAAAGTCTCTGACTGCTATTGCCTCTGTCAACTAAAAACTTTGCACCTCTGTGCTCTTCAATATCTGACTGCTCTAGCCTCTGTCACTTTGATCTCTGACTGCATCAATCACACTGATTCATCCTGCTGCATCTGTGATGTTTTTGGTCCTATCTCCCAGCATTGCATCCACACTACACCTCCTCATCATGTTGCATCCGCTGCCCATTGCTACACTGGAACTCAGTTACTGAGAAGTAAGTAACTGATCTCCCAACTGACCTCCCTGTTGGGCTAGAAACACCCTCTGATGCTGAAGCTCCCTCTGCTGCTCCATCCACATCTATCTCTACCCACTCAGCCAGTCCTGATCCTCCTCATCGGGGCTCCCGTAGCAAGAATTAATCAAAGAGGTTGGGTACCTCAAGGATCATGCCCTTATTTCAGCCTTCTTGGGACTATCTCTTCACATCGCCCCACCTCACACCTGGAGGTATGGCTGCATGTGATCCCTCTGCCCACTTGGCTCAAAATTCCCCCCTATTGGAGGACTCTGCATGAGTGGATGCCTCCACTCGATCTCCTCTCGGCTTATCCAGTTGTGGTTGCTCCATAACCTCCTGAAGCTGCTTCACCAATTGTGGCTCCTCCACAATTGTCTAAGACTTCTTCTGAGGCTGCATGTTGGGAAGTAATTTACTCTCCCTCTCAACCACCAAGTCTCTAACAGTTACCTTGCTCCTCAAGGCCTTGCATGCATCTTGAACCTCAAGAACATACAAGTTTTGTATCTGTGAACCGATGTGTTTCACCTGACCCGTGGTGATGTGACTAAGGAAAACCTTTCCCTTATTGAAGTCAACATCATAGCTTTTGTCCTCCAACATCGTGACCGATACCAAGTTCTTTTTTAGTCCTGGAACATACTTCACATCAGTCAGGGTGAGAGGAGGTCCATGCTCCCTCTAAAACACAATTGTACCTTCACCTGAAACACTGTACTTTCCATCATCGCCCATCTCTATGCACATCTAGAGGTCCTTCTCCTCCAAGGTACTAAATAAACTTTTATCACCGATCATGTGGAATGAGGCTCCACAGTTAATATACCAAACACAATCCATCATCGATGACACCATGCATGCAAAGAGGGTAAAGTCCATTTCGAACTGAGAGGCTAATGCCTCACCTTCAGATCCTTTCGAGGATCCCTTCTTGGACTTCTTCGATGGGCAATTAGTTGCATAATGTCCCATCTTGTGAATTCGGTTTGCAACTACAACCCCAAACTTCAAACTTCAAATTCTTCTCAGTAAACTGTTCACACTTTAATCACCTTTGCTCTGATGCCATGTAGAAATTTCTCTATAGACCAGCTAGCTCCGATACAATGTAGAAATTCTCACTGTAGATTAAATTAATTATGCAATGTATTAAAACAAAACATTTAATCTACTTCTACAATCAAACTTGCAGAAGCTTAATCGATTTTGACCAAGATCAAATAGAACACATATAACAGAGAAGAAGATTCAATCACACATGAAACATAGAAAAATGCTCTGGGGAAAGCCTCAGCTAAAAACCCCGCTATTTGTATTATCATACAAGTGGAAATATCTCGAGATTACACAAAGCTTTAGCTCACAAGCTATCCATCTCTTATTACAATCCCTCACTACTGCTCATAGACAGAATAGACAACACATATGCCTTCCTCCATTCCTCCAAGCCTCCTATTTCCTTGCGCAGTTTCTCCTGGGTCCTCCAGCTGCCACCTGTGTAATTCTCACCTCACACGCTGCTGCTAACCTATGTGGTAACTGCGCAATCCTGAAGGAATGAATTCCTTTTGCATGGATGAGTTTCCTTTATAGGAAAATTCCTCCAACTGATAGTACAATGTCCATGTCTTTAATCTCAACTCAGTCTCTGTCTGAACTGACATGCATGAGTTATTTATGAGAGAATATTCAATTATCTGGAGAACACTAGTTGCATGCATGCATGCATTAACTGACTGAACTCACAATTAATTCCTCCAACTGTTTGGAACTAATTTAACTGGACTTAACTCAGTTAACTGAGCTAACTAATTACAACTCATCTTTATCTCCTTAATTAAGGGATAACTTCCTCAATCAAAGGAATAATTGTTGCATGTCTTCACAAAGACTTCATGTTTGAATTTCACCAACTAATTAACTCAAAATGAATTAATTAATTATTTTTCAAACAACTGGTGAGACTAAATTTGAATTTTAATTCAGGGACTAATTAAAATTGGAATATATCTCAAAATGCTATTTATAGCAATGTTAATTTTAGATTTTCTATTTTTTTTTCAATAAAGTTGGTGTATATCCTGAAATTCTATTTATAGCAATGCTATTTTTAGCATTTCTATTTTTATCATTTCTTGTTGCTATTTTCAAAAACTTCAATAGTGATTAGATGGGATATTGGGTATCTAGTAGATATTAGTGATTGGTTAAAACTATCTTTATTCCTAGAATAAGACCTTAAATTACTTTTGCTTAGCTATTAAAGAGATTGTCTTTCTTAGATGTAAAGAAGCAAGTTAATGGCCCAAAACACAGAGGCATTTCGCAGGAGCGGAAATCTACCCCCTTATGGGACCACTAATGAGTTATTACATGTGGCCAATTCTTTTTCTACATAATATGTAATGATATGTCAAGGTAGATCCAAGGATGCTACTAAGTCAATAACCCTAGTTACCAGAAATTTTTTCCCGCTTTCGAAAAAAAAAAAAAAAAAAAACAAAAAACAAAACAAAAAAAACAAAAAACAAAAAAAAAACAACAACAACAACAACAACATATAACTCAATTGTTAATTGGATCCATCCTCAATGGTAGAGAGAAGTATGATATCTTCCCAACTTGGGCTCAAATGTCACTTGTAACATATTCAATTTTCATGAGAAACTCCCATAAAAAATTTACCCTATAGAAATAAAATTAAATTAAATTAAATTTAAAAAAAAAAAAAAAAGATAATGTATTGATATAAAAGTTGTTGTTGATCCAATTAGTAGATGAATACACAATTTCTAAAAGGTTGTATCAAATAAAACTAAAATTCCAATTATGTCAAGTGGGAGAATATACAAGGATGGAAGCTAAACTTGTTGTTGACATGTTTCCTATGATACTTGCAACTATATATCTAATAAAATATCAACACAAAAATATGTCCTAATAATACATTAAAAACCTAGGCTAAATAGGTAGCTCCATGCGCACTATGGACTTCTTTCATTATTACTTCATTTTGATAAGCCTTGTTGGCAAATTCAACTAGTGCTTCTTCCATTTGTCCTTTTGGAGCTTGTTGAACAATGGGCTTTTCAATATGCTCTTCCTTGACTGAGCCGATGGGGTATGGGGGATGATCCATAAGAGATTGAGAACTAAAAGCAAAACCTAGTATCACAGTATAATACATGTCCATTTCCTCAATGAGTTTGCCTAATATTCTGATTTGAACTTCAATTTCACATTTCCAATGTTGCACTTCTTACCAAATGTGCCTCCATCTGCATGCTCATGATATGATTTAAAGGAGAAATCTCTTGTTGGAGGGTTTCCATTTGATGAAAACACATGTATTATTATGAACACACCTGTATTATTACTCCCCATTATCTCAATGTTAATTAAACTCCCACCTCAATCATGTTTGAAATGTGTGAGAAGTATAAGGGGAAGAGATGAATTAAGGGAGAGTCCAACCTTGATCCTTGTCAACTTCTAGAAGTCCGTCATAAGTACATGTGGAACATGCCTTGGATTAATCCTAGGGATAGAATTAAAATTAGTGATAGGGTCATCCCCATTTTTGGACAATGTTCCTTTGTCCAAATGGCCTCTTTAGTTCCCATTTCATCTGCTTTTGGTTGTACCCTTTGATTCTTTCTATGATTTTGGAGAGAGTGGAGTCATTTCCTATGTTTGTTTTCTGAAATTGACCAATGACTAGCAATGAATCCCCAAAAAATATTGCTTCCTTGATCTCCATGGCTCATAACATGACTAGACCTTGATAAAGAGAAAAAGCCTCTACTCAATTGTCCATTGTCATTCCTAACCCCTATACATAGTCTACTTCAATGATGGGTGTGAGATTTTGGGGTTTAATCAAAATTCCTTTCCCTAAAAATATCGATCTTGAGGCCTATGGGTTATGGCCCACAAAGCCTATCAGAAGTGTACATAAGGCAAATAGTCTTTTAAACCGTGGAATTACATATATCAGAGTCAATATAGCTATCGGCATTTTCACATCTATCGGGGGCTTTAAACTATCAGCGTTCAAGCCTTAAACTCCTTGGTCACACATATATCGGGTTACACTGATTTCAAAATACATGGGGTAAATATCCCGCTCTGGAACACATACCGGACTTCAAACATTATAAAACCGCTTTAATAACTATCAGTGGGTCCACAGCATTATTCTATCGCAAGTCCGCCGGTCCACTCCATCCTCCGATCTTCAATAGCGATCGCTCCAATCGTCGATAAGTCAAAGCTCCGATCGCTGATTAGTTTATCAGCGATATCGCCGTCGGCGTATCGGCCTTCCGCTACACCACTGTCCAAGTCCTCTACCGCTCTGATATGCGATCGCCAATTGCACTTAAGTCGTCAATCTGGACCCTCAATCCGTCAGTCGCAATTTAAATCGCATTTCGTTATCGCTCTGTTACAAAGGTCGGTTCCGATATCCCCGAGGGACTTCCGTCGATACGATATAAAATTTTCTGCCCCAAGCAACTTGATCTGGACCGTTGATCCATATGATTAATGGCTCCTGTGCATTCTTGTCGCTTCCTCTTTAACTTAGTCTAATTTTGCTCACCGACGAAGGATTTCTGTGTTAAACACAATTCTCTGCCACAGTCTCTCAAACATGCATAGTTCCATTAATATCATCTGGATCGCCATCGATCCATTCAGTAATCGATGGTCGATCAACCTGCATCCTTTGAACACATATATAGACATCGGATTTCAATCCATTAACACATATCTACAACATAACTGAAATATATATGCACATGGGAACCCACAGATACCACAAACACATAAACACATTGTTTCAACACTTAACACATTTATATATTATTATATACAGAACGGTTATAAGCTAAGGCATTTCAACCTTAGCACGGCTCTCCTCTTGACTACATTGCAACACTTTGAATTCACAATTTATATCTATATCACTGTGTCTCTCCCTTCTCTTCTGAACACGCAGGTTCAACACACACACATATAAGAAAGCATTGTTGGATGGGATCACGGAAGGATCCAATCACATCCTTTAACAAAAAGTAATTAAAGCATTGATAATGCGTGCATATGTGGCAGGATATATCTATCTAAAGAACCACTAGATTGGATCACTGGAAAGGATCCGATCATATCCCTTCCTTGATTTACTCAACAAAACCGTATACATGGCAAATTACATTTTTTGATAAGTCTTGGAGAGACTTATCGCTTTCATCTTTTTCTCTCTTTAAATATGTTTTAAAGCAGATTTTCTCCTTGTTTTGCTCCCCTGCTCCATGCTCGCTTTCTTTTTCCGCTTTGGATTCCTCCCTTTGTCTAAGGGTGTTGGATGCTCCTGCATCAGACACCCGAGGCACAAAAATTTATGACCTCCTAGTCATATGCTTCTTCTTGTCCTTAGCAATTCTACCCACTGCATTCTTCAATGGAATTGCTTTCATGGTTTTCTGTGAGCTGCAACCAAACCTCTGCAGTGATGGTCTCCTTTTGCTACATGATACCTCACCAAGCCCTCCTCACTCAGTGTTTTGGCATCCTTCAAATTCTCTCCTCTGGAACCATATGAGCACTTCTTGCTCTAGGTTTGTTGCAATTCATCTCACCTTCGACTGTCGCTATCTGCACAACAGTAAGACCACAAACTCTCCAGCTTAAACAATTGTACCTCTTACTTCTTCTTCTTTCTCTCTAGAATCCTTCTCCTCGTTGGAAACTTTCCCAGCTCTGATATCAAATGATGGGTGTGAGATTTTGGGGTTTAATCAAAATCCCTTTCCCTAAAAATATCGATCTTGAGGCCTGTGGGTTATGGCCCACAAAGCCTATCGGAAGCATACATAAGCAAAATAGCCTTTTAAACCGTGGACTTACATATATTGAAGTCAATATAACTATCGGCTTTTTCACATCTATCGGGGGCTTTAAACTATCTGTGTTCAAGCCTTAAACTCCTTGGTCACACATATATCGGGTTACACCGATTTCAAAATACACAAGGCACATATCCCGCTCCGGAACACATACCGAACTTCAAACATTATAGACCCGCTTTAATAACTATCAGTGCGTCCGCAACGTTATTTTATCGCAACTTCGCTACGCCACTCCATCCTCCGATCTTCAATAGCGATCGCTCTGATCACCGATTAGTTTATCGGCGATATCGCCATTGGTGTATCGGCCTTCCACTACGCCACTATCCAAGTCCTCTGCCACTCTGATATGCGATCGTCGATCGCACTTAAGCCGTCAATCTAGACCCTCGATTCTTCGGTTGCGATTTAAATCGCATTTCGCTATCGCTCTGTTACAAAGGCTGGTTCTGATATCCCCAAGGGACTTCTGCCGATGAGATATAAAGGTTTCTGCCCCAAGCGACTTGATCTGGACCATTGATCCATATGATCAATGACTCCTATGCATTCTTGCCGCTTCCTCTTTAACTTAGTCTAATTTTGCTCGCTAATGAAGGATTGATGTGTTAAACACAGTTCTCTGCCACAATATCTCAAACATGCATAGTTCCATTAATATCATCTGGATTTCCATCGATCCATTCAATGATCGATGGTCAATCAACCTGCATCCTTTGAACACATATATAGACACTGGATTTCAAGCCATTAACACATATCTACACATAACTGAAATATATATGCACGCAGAAACCCACAAATACCACAGACACATAAACGCATTGTTTCAACACTTAACACATTTATATATTATTATATACAGAACAGTTATAAGCTAAGGCATTTCAACCTTAGCACGGCTCTCCTCTTGACTACATTGCAACACTCTGAATTCACAATTTATATCTATATCATTCCATGTCTCTCCCTTCTCTTCTGAACACGCAGGTTTAACACACACACACACATATATAAGGAAGCATTGTTGGATCGGATCACAAAAGGATCCGATCACATCCTTTAACAAAAATCCCTTAAAGCATTGATAATGCATGCATATGTGGCATGATATATTTATCTAAAGAACCACTAGATTGGATCATTGGGAAGGATCCGATCATATCCCTTCCTTGATTTACTCAACAAACCAGTATACATGGCAGATTACATTTTTAAATAAGTCTTGGAGAGACTTATCACTTTCATCTTTTTCTCTCTTTAAGTGTGTTTTAAAGCAGATTTTCTCCTTGTTTTTCTCCCCTAGTCCATGTTCGCTTTCTTTTTCTGCTTTGGATTCCTCCCTTTTTCTAAGGGTGTTGGATGCTCTTGCATCATTCAAGCATTCCTTTGGGGTTATAAATAGACCATACACATCCCCCCACATCTTTTGCCTCTCTCTCTCCCTCCAGAAAGTGTGTCCTTTTTAGTTCTTTAGGGAGCATGGTTTCATTCTCCTTTGTTCAACAACACCATCTCTTTTGGATGTCATGGTTTTTATTCTCCAATTTATCATTGTGAAAAGCATGTCAGAGCTACAAGATATTTAATTTTAGTCTAGCATTACACAATTTTGGATACATAATGGATTATAGAGAATTGCAAGAGATTCAAAGGGCTTTGAGGAGTCATGAGGAATTCATTCAAAGAAATAAATGTGTTATTCTTGCAACTATAAGAAGTATCTGGAAACAAGAGAATTTGATAACCTCTCAAATTTATTAACTGAGGAAAACCTTGGTCCAATTCAAACACCAAATATTTGTTTTGGAAAAGGACTATATTATGCTTTGCAATATGGTTATAAGCTTATCCAAAGGGGATCAGTCATGTCGATCCAATCAAGTGAAATCTATCAACTCTCATTGTGGGGATCTAAAGTGAGATGAAATTGTTCATCAACTATATCAAAAACAAGAAATTGTTAAAATGGACTGAACTTAGCCATTGCAACTTTGGATGAGGTAACCAACTCACATGCTTTTTGCTAGTTTTGTATGTTTTATAAAGTAGATTCTTATCCATGTCAATTCTATAGAAGCTATACCTGCAAGATCTACTGTAAAAAGCTATTTTGGCCCTTTATGGTTGTAGATATAGGATAGCAAATAGTTCATTTTTAAATTTGGCTTAACATTGCTAAAAAAACCTTCATGATATTATTGTTGTGAGCTTTGCTACAAAGTTTTGCTTAATAGGATATTTGTATTAAGCAAATATTGTAGCATTTATCATCCATCATTATATATATATATATATATACATAAAATGATGAAAAATTATAAATGTGATAAAAATATTTACTTGTCATATACATGAATTTACAATGGTATAAATAAATTCAAACTATCACACCAAATAATTTTTTGTACACAAGTTTCTATGCTTAATACTATTGAATTCAATAGTCAAAATTTCACCCTGATGGGGGTGTACCAACACTTGGTCGAACCACATCAGAGTTCGCCTCATGAGGAACGTGGTAAGTGAAGGCATCAAGAAGCATAAGGTGAAGTGATGGGTTGGTGGTCGATTAAACTCCCCATACCCGCCTATGGTTGTTATATTCTGTGGCGATGACAGTGTAATGGTTGTTGTATCTTGGGCGATGAACTCTGCATCTAGGGTGACAGAAGAGAATGTTAAAGGCTGAGTGAGTTTGTCAGGGCCATGGGGTAGTTGGACCTCGATGGAGTGCTTGGACTTTGGTAATGTGGCTTCTCTTACATACTTTTGTGCATTCATATGGGATCTTAGTTTGTTTGAAGGTTCCTCTCCTCTTTAGTGTGTTAAGTTTGGTTATGCAAGGTGGAACCTTGAGTGTTGCTGAAGGAGGGTTGCTCCAGGCTAATGGGTACTCGGAAGTCTCCAGGGTATTATTTACATCTGGTTAAGGTCTTTCCCTATGTTGTTGTTGTCAGTGGTTGTTAGTAAGTCGACATTACCCATTACCTTGTGGCGGGAGTGGCCTTGTTTATGGCTACATTTTCATTCTGAAGTTAATTTTATTATAGAGAGTCAGGGTCTTCAGTGGCACGAGCTTCTGTCAAGTCCCTTTGGAAAATTTCGCGAAGGAGGGGGCATTTCTAGTAGTGGGGAAGTTTATAATTTCCTTGTTGTCTGTCTCCTGGTTGACTATATTAAGGAATTGAGCGAGTCGTCGGGAGTGTGGTTGTGTGTTTTTGGGTAGAGACTTGCGACCAACCTTCCCTTGTTATGGTTGAGGATTGAAAGAGGAAGAGGGCCATCCAGGGGATTCGGCAAAATGGCACTTGTGCGGAGGTGGCCTAGTTTGGTCAAAGTTGTAAGTCCAAAGCGGGGAGTGTGTGGCACTGTTCGAGGTTAGTTAGTCATGGGAGGTTGTATCCTCTCTGCTCATTCTAGTTGGCGGTATTTAGGAGTGGTCAATTATGCCTCGACAGTGTGGGTGTCCCCATCATGGAGGAGGGCATCAAGGCCATGTTGGACAACAAATTAGCGAGTCAAGCTCGGCTTCAGAGGATGCGATCAGTGGAGAACGAACGCATGAGATCATTCAAGCGCGTGAGCGCTCGCTAGGTAGAGTGGAGGCTCCAACCTCATTGGAAACCAATGTAGATCAACTAAGAGGCATCCAGGCCAACCTAGACATTATAAGAGAGCATCATTACGAAGACTGGAACGAATTGGTGGCCTACTTTAACGACATCCAATTATACTTCAATGAGACTTTGGAGTTGCTCGAGAGTATCTGCCGCAACCAGTGATGCCTCAATGATCTCCTACGTGGTTTGGAAGCCTGAGTGACAGACATTGATTTCCATATGCATAAGTAGCGCGGCTTCCTTGTCCCCTTGGACTTCCGCCTCACCACCCTCTATGACATGATTATATGAGGTCCTTGGTCTTTTTTGTCATCTTTTTGTTATGTGAGGCTAGTAAGCCTATCAGAAAAAATGGTTATTTGGTTGCATCTTCTGTTATCTCTAGCACCCCTTGCTCTCCCCTCTGTCTATCGTGAAGCTAAGGGTTCCATGCAGTGTATTTTTGTACTCTGGATTTCACTGATGATAATATAATGTAGTTCTTTTGATCGTCAAGAAAAAAAATAGTCAAAATTTCTTATTATTCAAACCAAATAATATTTTATATTCTATTCTCACAACCATCTAACTATGGATAAATATTTTTTATTAGGGTTAACATGAAAAATATTGTGTAGCTAATAATATCTGCAGAGTAAGGGGAATCGGTTGGGTTTATGTTGGGTAATTGGGAGGAAGGATTATTATCCTCCCCATCTAAGTTCAATTACCACAAGTGACATGTTGAACTCATAACAAGTATATTGTTGTAATGACTTTGAACCTTGTTGTTGATTGGCCTTGTGCCTTGAAGATTATAGGCTTTACCTTCGGTATCATCCTCAAAATGAGGGAAGTAATTGGGGGTTTTCCTCGAGCTTTATTACCTAAGTTCAATTCTCGAAAGTGACATGTTGAGCTCATAACAAGTATATTGGTGTGATGGCTTTGAACCTTGTTGTTGATTCGCCTTGTGCCTTGAAGATTGTGGGTTTTACCTTCAGTACCATCCTCAAAATAAGAGAAGTGCTTAGTGTTTTTCCTTGAGATTTAATACCTAAGTTCAATTCCCATAATTGACATGTTGAGCTCATAACAAGTATATTGTTGGGATGGCTTTGAACCTTGTTGTTGATTGGCCTTGTGCCTTGAAGACTCTAGGCTTTACCTTGGGTAACATCCTCAAAATGAGGGAAGCACTAGGGATTTTTCCTCAAGCTTTAATATCTAAGTTCAATTCCCGTAAGTGACATGTTGAGATCATAACAAGCATATTGTTTAATGGATTTGAACCTTGTTGTGGATTGGCCTTGTGCCTTGAAGATTGTATGTGATGTCCCAAATTTCACAAATTTCTAAGGCATCTCGCAATTCTTCAATTTTGGACTTTGGAGACAATTTTGGCATATGGGACTTGGGAGAAAGGAGAAAATTGATTCCTTAGTGGGTTGTGGGGGGGCACAAATAAGTATTTCACACTCCCTTAGGTAGCTCACATTGGTAGAGAAAGAAGAAGAGGAGGGAGATCAAATTAGTGAGAAAAGGGGCCCATAAGGAGAGTAAAGGAGGCAGTGAGTATAACTAGGAGAGGAGGTCCCACATTTGGGGCCTTTTGAAAATTTTACAACTAATCATTTTGTTTGCTTGAGCTTCTCAGCCAAGCTAACATAGTATTGTTTAGCACAATGAGATTTCGAGGCAGAGATCTCAACTCCTTTGGTGGACCGCGAGTGCATCCCTAGGGGAGCCTTTGGGAAATTTGGGAGCCATTCTGAAGTTGTCACAAGAGCTTCATTTCCAGGCATGTGTCGCTTAGGCATTGGGGAAATTCACACAAGTGGGAGAGAGCAGTTGTGGGACGGGGAACATTTCAAGGAATTAGGAAGTGGTTGGGCCAGGTATTTGTTGAAGTTTTGGTGTGGTTTGTAAAGGAGAAAACCATGGATTAAGGCAAGCCGAATTTTTGTCTTTTGGGGCATGCACAGTCCCTCATTGGCATAATCACATAGAGGCTAGGGAGCAACAGGAGTTGGGGGCTTGAAGATTGGAGGCACAAGGAATTTGGGGGAGAATTTTATAGAGAAATTTGTGAGAGGTTGGAGATCCATTTCGAGGGCATTCTATAGCAAATATGGGTAGTGCATATAGGTAGAGAAATTGGTTTGTACACCTCATTTTTTGGGTTTTCTAAGGGATTCATTTTAGGCCAATTCCCTTCTGGGTTTTGTGGAGTTGCTTGAGAAGGAGCACCAGTTGCATTTACAGGGATTTCTAAGCATTGCAGAGAGAGTTCCCTCCATTTTCTACCAGCAACAACAACGAGCCTATATGGGTAAGCATAGTGAATTGGTGGGTAGATTCTTCAACTCGTGGATAGAGTTTTCACAACCTTGGATTGTCTTTGCTTGCTGTAGCAAGCCCAGGTTCCTCTTCATTTGATTTTATGATACTCATTCAGCTCAATATTTAATAAAAGACCTAATTTTGGTGCCAATATATGTGTATTTGATATTTATGTGGGTGCAATATTTCGGGTGTTGTCATGAGCATGTATCTCTATTATTCACTGTTTATTTCCTATTAGGAATATTACAGTGGTATTAGAGTAATGATTTTGGCTACTTGTGGGTCTAAATCATAGTAATGTCAAAGATGTGATTGTTGGGCCAAAATTCCAGAGATTGAAACTCTAGTCCAAATGTCCTGGAGTAGCACTAGTGTGACAACCATACACCAAGTATCCTACTACATTTCACAGTGAACAAAATAAACAAGCTTAGAAAATCACAATTGAGTTAGAAGACTTGCAACCTATAGAAGACTTATAGTGTGAGCTTTGAAGTGTGTGGCGAATCAAAGATCAGGCTTGTCGATCTATAGATCGATGGGAACCTGAGAGTTTCTAAACGTTGGATCTAGCATATTGCAATATATTTTCTCTGTTGGTGGCAAATTTATCAGCTCGGTAGGAGTTATTGAGGCAGTTTGCAACCCTTTGTGTTGAACCTCTCGTGAGAAGAAATCTGATGAGGAGAATGTTTGAAGGGCTCAAATCAAGGAATGATGAGGAGCCAAAGCGAAAGAAGTCTCCAAAACTCCCAAGAAAGAGCGAAAACCAAATGAGAAGAGAGCATATATATTTCACATGGTAGGAAGCATGGATACCATACCACAAATGTAAAGTTAAAGAGGACATAGAAGCAAATGAGACTGCAAAAGTTGTAGGAAAACAAGAAAAGGCAAGAGAATCAAGTCAGTTGATTAAGAAGAAGGTTGAGAGGTCCATGGCTAAACAAAAGTCACATGAGTAACACTCCAACTTGCATGATCAGAAGGAGATTCCTTCTGACCATTTTAATGAGGATTCTTCTTTTATAGTTAAGTCCATGGGTCCTCATGAGGATGCCTCTGAGGAGCATGAGTCGTCATATGGAGATGTTAGCAGCAACCAAGATATGCATCCATGTTTGATGGAAGAGTGTGGTGGGCAACATATGGCTTAAATGAGTGAAGAACACTGAGGAGGAGATTTGCAAGTTGAGCTACTAGTGATGATTCAGCATGAGCAACACATATTGGAGCATAATGTGCATGATGGGCCATTTTCGAAGATTCAGCTAGTGATCCATGTTGAGCCCATGATGGAGGAGGATGAGCAACCATCCTGGGAGACAACAATTGATGGAGGGCATACAAATGCACAAGTAGCCAACTGAGTTGTAGTATGTTCAAACAATAGCTCTCTTCATGCATGCATAGATGGAGCTTACAACATTATTGAGTTACCTTTGCACATTGGAGAGAGAGAGGCAGAGTTGCCCAGTCAAATCTCACGTGTGGACCAGGAAAGTGGGATGAGGTGACATGAGTTTTGCGAGGCGGAGTATTCATATGTTGAGGTTGTTGCACATGTGCATATGATCCTACCCTTGGGGTTGGATGGTGAAAGGTATTGAGTTGGTACCTGGTGGAGCTGGCAGGATGTCTAAATACATCCATGGTTGGGGATATAGTTAAGCAAGGGCCATGGTTTTCTAGAGGGGCTCGAGGGTTGGATCGTCATTAAGATCCAGGTGGGACCTCCCATTACTTCATGGATTGGGTCAATCATGGTATTAACAAGATGGTGGATCCATTCATTGGACTCACCCCCATTGTTGGGCAATTTATTGGGCTTAAATTGCTGCATTAAATATCGACCAGGGAAACTCGTAAGCTTTTGATGATGCCAACACTATATGTGCAGGAGTAGGCGACTAATTCTATCTCTAATTAAATTATCTACAGTTCAATATAATATGCAAGGGAAGAGGCTCCTAACTTAGGAGATCCTGGTTGTCCTTCCCTACAGTATCATAGAGAAACCATACAACTAGAAACTTGAAATGCAACCAAGAGGATGAACTTTAGTTGTTGTTTAGATTCAAAGAGAGAAAGACTAACTTAGTCTCTTGATTGTCCTCTCTTGTACTAATCTAGACTAAACTAAAATTCATCCATAAGCGTAAACTAAATGAAATAACTTGAAACATAAAAGCAAAAAAGATGAATTCCAATTATCATACAAATCAGGTTAAGAGAGAGCCTAACTTAGACTCTTGGTTATCCTCTCATGTACTGATAAGATTCTAACTTGAAACTCATTCATCAATCAAATCCTCAAACATCAAACATCTAAGAAATTAAATAAAATAAGATCTAATATGAAACAACATGTTCCTTTGCTCCTTCTAGAGTAAGCTCAATTCTCCTAAGAACCAAAGTGACAAGCCATTCCATATACTACATTAAGGTAACTTCTATCTAAAACTACTACATAATGGAAAACTATTTCTAAAACTACATAATGAAAATATATGTAAAATGAAGCTTTATTCCATCATAAATTGGATACAATGCTCTAAGAGTCCTCTTTTTGGAATGGAGGAGGTACTCCTACTTATACAAAGACTATGATAACAACCTCATAAATGTAAACCCACTATTCTCTCCTTTGACCCACATATTTCTCAACCAA
>APFE030521040.1:1372-16233 GCA_000404065.3 Pinus taeda | reverse complement strand
GGTGTGGCATTGAATGAGGCCCCTGAATCTACCACCCAGGAATCAGTAATATTTTCGAAAGAAAGAATCAAAGCATCTTGTAACACCTCACCTGTCACATTTGCTTCATGATTGTTTTCTTGTTGTGCATCTCCTTTTCCCTTCCAAGATCTACAGTCTTTCTTTAGGTGTCCTTTCTTTCCGCATTTCCAACACACTATCCCCAATACGGACTTCGATATGCCTTTCCTTGATTTACTGAAATATCCTGAGCTCTTTCCTCTTTCCATTTTTCTTCCCCTAGACTCTGCACTCAAAGCATTACCCAATGTCTCACCAGAGATTTTCCGTCACATTTCCTCACTAAGGATAGCACTGACAACATCATCAAACTTTAAAGTACTAGATCTAGAAATAGAGTTACTAATGGCCATTACTAAACCATTCCAACATTCTGGTAATGAGCACAAGAATAACAGAGCTCGAACTTCATCATCAAAGTTTACCCCTACAGAACATAACTAACTTGTAACAATATTAAAATCATTTAAATGGTCTGGAACAGATCCGTCTTCTGACATCTTCATATTAAATAATCGTTTCATAAGAAATACCTTGTTTAAGGCCGAGGTTTTTTCATTTAGTTTCTCCAACGCCTTAATCAAACCCTCTGTCATTGTTTCCTTCGAAATGTTGAAGGTGATTGATGCTGCGAGGCACAACCGTATTGTTCTGAGTGCTTTTTTATCAATAAGGTTCCATTCTTCATCTGTCATACCCGTCGGCATCTTTGTTTTTCCGCCCAATGGTAGGTATAGATCTTTTTTATACAGATAATCTTCCATCTGCATCTTCCACAGTGAGAAGTTTTGGCAGTTAAATTTCTCAACCCTAAACTTACCATCTTCTACCATTTTTCCCACTTGAACGAGGAACCCTTCTTTCCTGCGCGTTTATCAACTAAATAGATCTTCGGCTCTAACACCAGTTGTTACAAAATTATATATTACGGGGCAATGGAACACATAAAATATTGTAGAAATATAAACACAGAAAACGCATAAAACCAAAGAGACACAGATATACGTGGTTCACCTAGTTTGGGCTACATCCACCCCGAATAGCCAGTCCTTCCTTTTTATTATCCATCAAAATATAGAGACACAACCTATATCAGATCCGTTGTAATATCCTTTACTTTCTCTCACAATTTCGCCTCTCAGTTTCTTGCTCAGAGAATACACATCTATTACATAGCCTCAAATACAATGCCCTCATACAAAGAGAGGGGTTACCTTCTAGGGAAAAAACCCTTAAACTAAACATAAGTTCTACTGTCAGATAATCCGCCTAATGAACGGCCCAGATTGACTAGAAATTACTATACTTTTACAAGGAAATTTTACCTCTGTTTTTAGCTTTAGGGGCACTGCACTCGAAACCCCCGTCGGGGGACCGCTAGCCCCCAGATCCCCCAGCCAAGGGGGATTAGCCCCCCCAAACCCCCACGGGGGGGGGAGAAGGCCCCCCTCATGGAGGGGTGTACAAAATTCCTAGGGTATACATTTGGTTGAAACAAAGACCTCTAAACAATCATACTCCATACTCAACACTCTTACAATGCAGAAGACTAGTTGGGGAGAGATGTTGGGCACCAAATCTACCTATCTTTTCCTTACATTTTTACCTATCCTTTCATCCTTTTTGTACTAATGATATGCATTAAGTGTGATAAACTCACAAGGTAAACCTCCCTTCTAATGTCTCTTGGAATATTTAACTGATGAAGTAAGGTCACAGAGTTTTCCCTATGCGAACTACTAAACTTTACTGTTTCCATAGATTTCAGTGAACATGTATCACATTCACAGCTCGCAACAATAGTCTCGCATTTAAAGCAGTTGTTTGGTAATGTTGCAACAACATAACCAAATCCTGGCTGCTCACAGGCTTATTTTAGATCTCTACTATTCTCTCTCTCTCGACAATTAATTGTTGTTCTAATAGTTGTATATTTTTGGCCATTAGTTTCCAAATTCGGGGGAATATTTCTTTCCTGTGTATTTGTATAAAAGGGGTTTCATTCCTATGCAAAGGGGTTATATGAGTAGAGACAGACATTGTAATAGTTCTTCATATATAAATTGAATGCGAGCAAGTTTGTTGTTCTTCTCCTAGTTTTGAGTTAATGCAACCCTGATCAGAGAGCTAGGCCCATTCTCCTGATCAGGTATTGCATATTTTCTTTAGGTGTGTTGTTTCTTCTATTGTGTGATAATTTCCTATTGTTGTTAAATCTCTTTAATTAATTGTTGTGGATGCCTTTTTTAAGTTCTACGATTTATTTCTAATTACTGTTATAGTGATGCTTTGATTCTTTAGCTGTGAATCCTTCATTTATGTTAGATTTTAACCTTTCCCCTGCATATACCTTGCATGTTATCTTGAAAAATGTACACACCTGGATTGATAAATTAATGTGGAAAAGGGGTGGAATAGTTTATTCACACTCAAACACCAACAACATTCTCCCTCACATCCTGCACAAGTCTCTTAGCTTCCCTGGTCCTCTTTTCTCCTTCTCTAGATGGTTCTACTTGAGTGGTTGTCTGCACTCTCTTCTCCTAAATTTTTGGTTTCTCCACAACTTCTTCAGGTTCCTCCTTTGGAGCTAAAATCTCCTCTTTTGGTGGGATCTGAAGTTGCCTCTCAAGGGAGCACCACATGAATTTTTCCCCATCAAACGTTACATCCCTCAACATAATTTTCATTCTCAAGGATGGAAAGTACACATGGTAGTGGTGGGGAGTTTCAATGTAACTCACAAATACTCCCAATTTTGTTATCGACTCTAGTTTCTTCCTTCATTATTTGGAGACGTGGCAGTAAATAAAGGCTCCAAAATCCATGAAGTGTGACACATCTAGCTTCCTTCCCCAGAAATCCTCCTTTATTGTAATCATGCCAAGAATTTGATGAGGACTCCTATTCTGCAAATAGACTATTGTGTTGCATTCCTTAACCCAAAAATGTAGAGGTAGGCCCTAATCATGCAATAGCACCCTCAATTCTCCCACAATGTTTGGGTTCTTCCTCATAGCCACCCCATTTTATTGTGGGTTTTGGGCTTCTATCAACTCTCCTTGAATGCCTTTTTTTGCATAGAAATTTTTAAATTAATTCGACACATACTCGCCTCCATTATCGCTCCTAAGATTCTTCACCATCTCGCCCATTTCTTTCTCAACTTATGCCTTGAACTCTAAAAATTTGGAGAATTTATCATCCTTCTTTCACGTGAATAATATCGAGCACTTCTGTGATAAGTCATCAATAAAAATGATAAAATGTTTTTTCATGGAAGTGGAGACTTTTGGGAAAGTTCCATAGACATCAAAATGGATCCTTTCAAGGACTATATGTGATTTGTTGTCCCAATCATGGAAATTGGCTTTTGTGTACATCCCAAGGTACACCCTTTGCATGTATCCTACTACTCTAGTGCTCCTTTGGGGAGGCATGTGGTTATCAGTTGCATGATCTTCAAAGCACCATGATGAAAGTGGCCAAGTCTTCTATGCCAAAGTTCATCAATATCGTGGCTTTGCACCTTCTCTTCCTTTGTTCTCAATTCAACACAATCCTCCACATCTAACATGTACAGGTTCTTCACACGAACCTCAATCTGATTCACATGTCCCATGTCTATGTGTCTCAGGAATGCCTCCCCTTTGTTGAAGATCACATCATAACCACGGTCCTCTAGAACTATAATGAAGACGAGATTTTTATTTAGACCAAGAACACACATCACATCCTTGAGTCTAAGAGGGGAGCCCGAGTCCCTCTGAAATGTGACTGTACCAATCCCAATCACATTGTACCTTCCATCATCTCCCATCTCGATGTGCGTCTAGAGATCTTTCTCCTCCAAATCACTATAAAATTCTCTATTCCCCATCATATGGAATAAGGCACCATTATCCGAGTACCACACACTCCTTATCACTATGTTGGCCATGCATGTAATGAGAGTAAAGTCAAGCTTTAACTGTGAAGCCAAAGTTTCACCTGATGCTCCTCCTAAGGTATTCTTGTTTGTCTTCTTGCGTGGACACTTTGTGGCATAGTGCCTAACTTCATGATAGTGAAAGCACTTGATTCTAGACAATTTTTTCTTGATTCCCCCTTAACTAGATTCTTCCTTGGATTGGGATTTCTTCCCTTTTCCATTATTTTCCTTTCCAACCAAGGAACATTTATCTTCATCCTTGCCCTTGGATTAAGTTCCATCTCTAGCATTTCTCCTTATTTCCTCCTGCACCAAGTCAGACCATAGGCGCTCACAATTTGGTAGTTTCTTCCTCCCATTCACTAAATCTTGGTAGTTGTGCTATCTCTTGAGAGGGCTTAGAAGGGCTAGGCTTAACAAACTTAACCAAGTTCATCAAAAAATTGTGTGAACCTACTCAGGTACTATGAAATAGCCTCGTTCTTTTGTATCTTGATATTTCAAAGTTTATCCTTGAGCGCTAGCTCTAGTGGTCACCACTATTCTATAACAAATTTATTATTTCTTGCCACAATGCATACAAAGTCTTTTTCTCATGGAGACTTGAGACAATGTGGTCTCATACTCAGAATATCATTATCAATTAATTTGTTCAATCCATTATCTTCTAGAACTACCTCCATGTGGTCCTTCCAAGAAATATAATTTGAGCTTCCCTCAAGGGCATACTCGAGTCTTAGTCCATAGAAATCCATTCTTCTAGCTCTGAAGAATTTATCTTGCAAATCTGACCCTCCTACAATAAAAAATTTGAAATTTATGTTTTAATGTGAATCCTACTTCGATACCATGTAAAAATTGATGTGTAGATTCGAAACTTCTTATTAAATTTACTAAATCACAAGACTCAAAGCTACTCTACTAATTTGCGGAAGTTAATTCACGATCGAGAACACAAATCATAAACATGAAAGAATAATTTTCACACATGCACAAATATTTATCTAGGGGAAACCAACTCCTCAAAAACCCTTCCTATCTGTGTTGCATTACTCAAAGAATAGAGATGAATACATGCACTTGATCAAGCCTGAGCGCAACCTGCAAGTGTATAGTTTATCTCACTACCTGAATAATTGAATCTGGCCAATACTTATCCAATTTTCAAGCCCTCTAAGATCCTATTTCCTTGTGTTGTTCCTTGAGGAAATTAGCCCCTATTATTTAGGAAATTCCATCAATTGGATTTTGCAATTCCTCTAGGTCCTTCCTTTGACTGCATGAACCACCTTTACACATAGGAATAGTCTACAACTGATAGTACATTTCGTTGGAATCTTGATCTCAACTTGGTAACTCGAATTCTCTACATGCAACAATTATTTTTGTTTGATTTATTAGGTAACTACTTGATCGCTATGTGTGGTTGAAGTTCCACTTCCACAACTTGACCTCCACTAATTCTTCTAGAAGTTAGAACTACTTTAACTGAACATAACTCAATTTCACTGAAATAGAGTGCTACAAATTAGTAATAAATCATACTGAACTGAAATCAAGTTTCCCAAACTCAAATTAACTAAGTTAATTGAGTGACAAGTTCCATGTCACCTCAGTTAACTACCTCCCAGATTTTTGTTGAAATAAAAATTCAATTTTTCTCTAGTTTGACCAAGGAAAAGTCAAACTATTTTCTTACTGCATTTTCAATAGTTACAAGCATGCATGTACATATCCATAAAAAATTACACAAAATATCAAATATACTGAAAAAACCAACAAGTGTTATATATCTATATATTATATATATATATATATATATATATATTTATATATATATATTATATATATATATATTATATATATATATAATATATTATATATATATATAATATATATATATATATATATATAGATAGATAGATAGATATACATATTGTCAAGTTTTAAGTACATAAAAAATCCCAAAACTCATTTTTTTTTACAAAATGGATATTGTAAGAGACCAACTTGACACCCTACGATTAACATCTAACCTCTAGTTCTCCTAAGCTTGTTAAATGTGGTAGTACACTATTTCTCATGATATCATCCTTAGGGGTCCTAAGAATATCTCAAGAACACCCACAGTATCTCTCTGCAGATGAATTGATATCTCTCACATGGGAAGAGGTGGTATGCCCATTTTTAGTCCCTCGAGGCTCCTATAAACCTCTTGTAAGCTTTAGGTGTCATCTCCCTCTTCATCTATGGTTCCAACTCTTGCTGCTACTCTATCTTATACCAATTGCTGAAATCACCTCGCCCGTCAAGGCACCCCTATAGGACAAACAAGTGCCACATCTATGTCATGAAAAAATTTGTGTTAGTTTGTTACATCCAACCAAAAAAAATTACATAATTTTCAAAAGAAAAAAAAAAAATTCATTGATATATCATATTACCTACTAGCCCCACTGTGTGCCCGTTTGTAATACTAGTTTGAAATTCCCTTTGAAATTCATCCTTGCTTACAACAAATCCTCAATCATAGGGTGACATGAACTTAAAAATTAATGAAAAAAGTTATATACATAACCATAAATATAGATATGCAGCAAAAATAAGACTTCATTTCACTAATATTAGAATGCTAAAATATGCTTAGAAACAAAATAGAAATAAACTAGCTCGGGCAATGGTAGCTTATCTATGAGAAGAGATGTGGCAGCTACATGCCTCAGGATTGTGTTACAATGAGGCCCAAGGGACTATTTATTATTGAGAAAAAGGAAAAATCCTAAACAACCAAAATCCTAACCCTAGGGGATGGAACACTAAGAGTTTGTGGGCCCCATTAGGGTTAGTTGGGAAACAAATTTCTTGGGGTCGTAACTTGGTCATGTCATTTCTGTTTGGTGTGTACGATACCTTGTTGGAAAGGTCTCTTTGAGTACTACAGGATTTGTAGCAAGTCTAGCTTATGGCCATAAAGATGTTGTGGACCTAAAAAAAAACATCGTTTAGGGGGTTAAAATTGCTCTAGAAGTTTAGGACCCGAAAACCTGCTAAAAATAGTAAATACTGAAATAAACAAGTAAACAGATGAAACTACCTAAAGGTCTAGGTGGAATAGGCGAGTGGACACCAGTATCTACCTATATCATTTCCACCTCCTTAGGAAGAAATGCCCCCCTTTACGTGTAGAGCCTCCATGAGGTGAGTAAATTTTTGTTGAACCTGGTCCCTGGTGAACCACTTGCCCTGGTGCAGGAGTTGGCCTACTTTGAAAACTAGATATAGCTAGACCCTTTGTTGGTGAGTGTTCTTGATCAGTGTATCCATGATCTAATTAGTTGTGGCTTGTTCCATGTAGTCTAGGTTTAGCTCTTTTGGTGTGAGTTGTTCTGCAATGTTAGATATGTCCAACAATTGTGGAAAGTATGGTCGAAGGCGGTCTACATTGAACACTAGGTGTAGACCAAGGAATGGTGGAATGTTAAGCTCCTTAGTGATGGTGCATGTCCCATATCGGAGTGGGTGAAGCTTACAATGGGGTCCATAGAGGCGCTTGATTTGAAAATGTAGCCAACCTTTGTCACCCACCTAGAACTTGTACAAAACCCAATGGTGATCATGGCGTTTCTTGTACTTAGCATTGGCTTTGTCCAATATATCATGGACCTAATCATGGATGTGTTGAATGTGATCAATGAAGTTGTTAGCCTTGTTGGCTTCAGATTGGGCGTGATCCAAATCTACGTTGCAAATGGTATGGCCACATCAATGGGACATAATAGTTGAAATCCCATCTCCACTTGAAAGGGTTTGTGGCTCGTCGAGCTATGGAAATCTCTGTTGTAGCTATGTTGGACATAGGGGAGGCTTTCATTCCATGTGCATCAATTATTTGAGTTGCACACTCACAGAATGTGTATGATCATCCTATTGATGACCTCTGTTTGGCCATCAATTTTGGGATGGAAAGTCGTGGACTTAGTAAGTTTCGTATCCAACATCGACCAAAGACTTAACCAAAATGCACTCAGGAATTTTTTGTCCTGATCTGAGACAATGGACTGTCAGATCCAAAAGTGTACCCACACTTGCTCAAAGAAGAGTTTAGCAGTGACCCCTACTATGATACTCTTCTTTCAGGGTGCAATAATGGCCATCTTAGAGAATCTATCATCGACCACGAAAACTCAGTCTTTTTCATGCTTAAAAGAAGGAAGGCCTAACATGTAATCCATGGAGATGGATTCCCAAGTTTGACTAAGAGAAGGAAGAAGAGTATATAAGCCTTGCTTCTCGATGGTTGGTTGAGCAATGGTGCAGGCAGTGCAGTATTTAATTTACCTCCCAACATCCTAACGAAGGTTCAACCAATAAAAATACTTTTGCAGTATTGCCATTGTTTTCTCTATCTAGAAATGTCCAATGACTTGATTGTAGTGAAACTCCCAAATCATCTTGGTGTGCTCACTTGAAAGAACATATATGTATCCTAGGTGGCATAACAGTGCATCTTGGAGGTGAAATTTTGGAACATTCTTACCTTCTAGGAGTGTCTAGTATGTGTTGCCAAATTCTAGAAAATTATTGGTGTTTCCCTTCTTGTACCTAATGTTCAAATGGAATTGTTGCATGTATGTGGATCATTTATGATGGTGATCATTCTACAACTTCCCTTGTGTTTGTATGAACAACAGGGGTCGGTGGTGTATGTGGATGATCGTTTCCTTCCCCAGAATGTAATGCTTCCATTGAAAGAAGGCCTAAAAATAGAATACATTTCTTTGTTGTAAGTGGGATACTTTTGGACTGTGTCGGAAAGTGTCTCACTATGGTAAGCCACTAGGTGCCCCTACTGAGTAAAAATTGCACCAATAACATACTCAGAGGTGTCTATATAAACCTCAAATGGTTGTTGCAGGTCTGGTATTGTGAGCACTCATGTAGATAAAAGGTGATGCTTCAACTCGGAAAATGGCTTATGTTGGCTTTCAAACCAAAAAAAATCTTTCTCTTTGCCCTTGGTGACTTGACTTAAAGTCCAAGTGATATGAGAGAACCCCAACACGAACCCAGGGTAGAAATTGGCAAGACCCAAAAAGATCTGAAGATCTATTAGAGTAGTTAGGGCTGGCCAATCCCAAATGACTTGTATCTTGGCTCGGTCCACATGTACACCCTTCTCATCAATGATGTACCCCAGATATTGAACTTGGGTCATGCCAAAAGTGCATTTATTCAAATTGGCACACAACTTGTGTTTTCGTAGGGTTTGAAGAAAATGTTGAAAACATTGGAGGTACTCTTACCAACTCTGTTTAACGATCAAGATGTCATCTAAATACATCAGCATGAATGCATTGGTGAAGGGTCACAATATGTCATCCATCAATATCATGAAGGTTGCGGGGGCATTTGTCAACCCGAAAGGCATGACCAACCATTTGAAAAGGCCCTCCTTGGATATGAAGGCAGTCTTCCACACATTGGAGGGTTCGATAGGAACTTGGTGATAACTAGATTTTAAGTCAATATTGCTGAAATATTTGGCCCTCTTGAGTTGGTCTAGAAGGTTGTTAATCCATGGGATTGGGTACCTTTTTTGGGAAGTGGTCTTGTTTAGCACCCAATAGTCAATAAAGAGTCTCCAGGTCCTATCCTTATTTTATACCAATAAAAACGGGCTTCCACAGGGTGATGAGCTAGGCCTAATGTGCCCTTTATGCAACATCTCCTGAAGCTACCTCTTGATATCATTGTTCTCCATAAAATAACATCGATAGATTGGTCCATTAGAGAGTGGTGCACCCAGGGTCAGACTGATGGAGTGATTGACCCGACAATGCAGAGGTACCCCTGTAGGTGAGGAAAAAATATCTTTGTACTCCTCCACGGCCTGGTAAATATATTTTTGCTATGTGGAGGAGCCCTATCTAGAAGCCATGGCCACAACCTTCTTCTTTCCGTGAGGGAAAATCAAAAGGAAAACAAATTTCCTAGTTTGGGAAATCATCTTACTGTATTGTGTTGCAATGATCAAAGTGATGGAGGTAGGCAGGGCTTCCTCTCGGATCCTGTACAACTTATTACTCAAATTAATAATCATAGAACAAGGTCTAGAATCATACATAGCATGCCCCTTCCACAAGTATGGTTGTCCTAATAATACATTAAAAACTTCAAGAGGAGAAAATGTTTAGTCAATTTAGTATGTCCTAAATCACTAAATTAATTATCAATCCGGGAGGCGTAAACTAATGAAGTGTGGCGCACTATATGTGCAAGACAACCTCTTTCTTACTTTTTATTGTTTTCAATTTTATTTTGTTTTGGGGTTTTGTCTCTGTTTGTCTCCTAATGCGAATGGAAATCCTATTCCTAAGTTTTAAGAATACTTTTGAAGGAAAGTATGGATGTAGATTGAAGACAATTATGTCCCTTATGATAACTTCCAGAGCTTAACACTTCAAAGGATCTCAAAACATACTAGTGATAAAATTAGTACTTGAATAGGAATGTAAATGTGCAGCTATTCAAATCAAATAAATGATGAACTACTGATCATGAAGTCACTATCTTTGTAGCTCATCTAAATACAGAAATAAAAGTTAAACTATTGCACTCAAAGAAACCAAAAATTGCAGATGAATGAAAGTAAGATCAATTGACTTCACTTATAATCCGATAGCTCGCCAAGTAGATTTTTGGGGTTAAGCCATGGCTCTGGAGATAACGTCAAATAACATGAAGAATTGATATCTAAATTACCTACTTGCAAATGAAAGTAAAATCAAGTCACTTCACTTATAGTCCGATAGCTCGCCAAGTAGCTTTTCGGGGTTAAGCCATGGCTCTGGAGATAACATCAATAACATGAAGAACCCGATATCTAATTGCAGAAATGAAAGTAAAATCAAATCACTTCACTCATAATCCAATAGCTCTCCAAGTAGCTTTTCGGAGTTAAGCCATGGCTCTGTAGATAACGTCAAATGTCATGAAGAATTTGATATCTAAACTAACTAACAACATCAAATAAATAAGACTAAAATTGAAAAGCTAAAAAAAACAAAGTCAGCAGAGAGGCCAATCTCATGTCAATATTTATTGCAAAAATTATATGAAAACGCTCGAGCATAACCTATCCTGAAACACACTGATCAATGTTAGCAAAAATATACAATGCTGGAAAATCATGTACAAGAATGAAACTTTAACACCATAACTGAATTATGAAATATATACAGGTGAACAAGCTATGAAATATCTACAATGAAAATAAGAAAAAAATACATGAAAACTTTACAGAAATAAATAAACAAAACCTCAGCCAGCAGCGGCCCTCTGCACGGCCTTGGTTAACACGCTGTCAATTCGAAATTACGCTCACGCAGTGATAAGAAACAAAATCTTTATATTGAAAAATAGAGGAATTATCCTCTCATTACAACAACAGGACCAATGTTACGGCAACAGTACATAAACTAACAGTAAAACTATCTCCAAAAAAACTAACTACATGCATTTACAAATGCATTTAATTTATAAAGGAAATTACATATCTGTTTTTTCTATGAAAAACCTTCAGTAGAGGACACGTAAAAAGATAGAACCCGTAAGCTTAGTGTCTTGGTTGCCATGATCATTCAACCTACAAAAGGTGGATGTTGGATTTGCGTTGTGGAGGCATTCTACAGCTATCAAAATGGATCCACAGATCTAGGAACGGTCTCGAACTTTTCACGTGTTGGAAATAGAGACCTGTTTGCTGTAGAACTCCCTGTTTGACCGTCGTTTGACCAAGGCTTTCCTTTATGAATTTGGCTGAACAAATAGGACCTGGTCCATATCCAGATCATTCCTAAATTGCCCACGTGCCTTGTTTTACTTGCTGACACCTGTAACCTATAGATCAATAAAAACAGCTGCGGAATCACGAGTCAGCTACGGAAAGTAGCTGCATTCCGCAGCTAATGAGCAAAAGCTAATTCAAATAGAAAAAAAAAAATATAGTTAGATGACCACTTAAATGCACTCTTAGAATCAATATGTAATGATCTTTGATAGCTTATGAGGCACTGGTGAGGGAAAAAAGGTCTAGGAAAGTATGTAGAAGAGAGGTAGTTTTAGGGCTCAACATACCCCCATTGTGAAGGTGTTGCATGTCCTCATGCAACCAAAAATGTGACCATACTCCCTTCAGTTTATTTGTTCTAAGACTTCAGCTAATACATCTAGCCTTCTTTTCTTCTTCCTTGGTACCACTGTCATCCTAAGCTTCCTCATTAGACACCTGTATTTGAGGTTGATAAGAGCTCTACTCAACATCCTACTCTTTTTCTTCAATTTCCTATTTTTCTTCTGCCATAGCCCAAGATGCAACATGGTGTTGTTGTGGATAATTTTATCCAACCTGCTCTATTCTTTCAATATTTCATTTTCTCTTTTGATGTGTCTATTCAGGACTTCCAGTTCAAAAACTTCTTGTTTTAGTGATTGGATTACAACTTCCTTGGCTGTATTAGGCTGAGTAGATGAAGTGCCTTGATCTATTGTAGTCTTCTCCAACGATTCAATGAAATCATACATTTCTTGCTGGGTTGGATCTATTTCAGGTGTAGCTTTTCTTGGACTGACCCCAAAATCTGGTTGAGAAGGACTAATCTCAAAATCTAGTTGAGAAAAAGGAGAATGATGTGGGCTATGGCCAGGAAGGATTGCTATAGATTGTTCTGGTGTTTCCCCTCCTAAGTCTATGAAGTGGGCCCCTTTAGTTTGTACTCTCTTCAATTTACCTTTAAGTCTGGAGCTCCTCCTTAGATTCTGTGAGCTGGTGTCTCCTTTCTCCACACTCTATTTTTCTTTCCCTTTTCCCTTTGTTGTAGATGATTGTTCCCTAAGGTAGATTAGTCTTTCAAAAAGTATTTGATCCTCTTCTAAGGAAGGTTCTGGGGTTTGATAGGAAGCTTCAATATTTCTTTTCCCCTTTAGTTTCCCTTGCTTCCTAACCTCAGCTCTTTCTTTCCTACTTTTAGACAGCTTCTCTTCCTTACGAGTTTCTTTAGCTATGTTAGTAGGAGTATCCTGAATGTTCACACTTGTTTTCCTTCTCCTACTTTTCCTTGCTCAGCTACTTTTAGGTGTTTCAGGTGGGTCCTGAAAGAAGTTTCTAATCAAGAACTGTTCCCAAGTGTCCTTTCTTTCCTTCAATTGTTTTTCAATTAGATTTTTAACAAGGCCGTGATGCTAAAGGTGAGGCTCTACATCATCCAGATTCTTTTGTACAGTTGTGGACATCTTTTTCAAGCTACTCAACAGGAAATAAGGCAAATTGATGGTTTGATTTTCTAGAAAATTCATTAGTAACCTGATGTGGCACATGTACATGGACCCAAACCATCCTTCACATGTAATAAACTTCTGGATTATCAATAATAAACTAGTCCACTTTTCCTCTAAAGCAAAAACGGGGATTCCACATTTTAAAATGGTTATATCCATACCTGGGTTACGCAAAATAATCCTCTAGGCCCTTTCATCAAAGTCTTTGTTTTTGAACCACCATTCCCCTTCCTGTGGGAGCTCCGTTGCTACTACAATGGATGCCTCTATGACTGAAAATTTAAGATCTCCAACCTCAACTTCCACACCTTTAAAAGACCTTGCAAATGTCTTCGTGACTTATTTATTCTGACCTCTGAATTTTTGGATAAATTGCAGCCACCGTGCCTTCCTTAATATGCTTTTTAACTGTGAATAACCCTCCATGAACTTAGGCCCGTTTGACTCTGTTCTTACCAAGAGGCCCATTCCTTCCTCCTGCCTTAAAAATACATCTGTGAGTGATGGAATATAAGTAATGGATTGATGGAGGTGAAACGGTTGTGTGAGCGGAAGATGGAGAAGGATTATGGAGAAAAACCAGTAGTTGTAAATGAAAGAACACAGAACATGTAGTGAAAATGAATTCACTGGGTGGAGACTTGTATAAATAGGCTAGAACTAACAAATGCAACTTCAATGGGAGAATATGGAAACATAGTGAGTTTGGAAAAAATTGAAAAAGGTTGTGGAGTGTATGTTAGCATGCTCACAAAATGACTACAGATTTGTGCGGCATGAAAGAGTCGTGGTCAAATATATTATGTCCTCATAATTACTTGGTTCAACAGGTGGAATGCTAATGTACAATTAAGAATGAGTTAAATTCGGAGGCGGATCATGAGGCCGTTAGAAATTGAGGCGGAGTTCATGGTGGAATTATGCAAAGTTCATGGATAAGTTATGAAAGCTATCAATGTGAATCATTACACATAATGGAGCCGGTGGTTTCACAGCTATATAGATTATATGTTTTAAAATGCTATTTGAAATGAATCTTTCTCATACCTTAGAATCTTACCACTTCTGTCCACTGACCTTTGATTGGTTGCTTCCTGTTGGTGCTTTAAGTGCTTAATATCTTCAAAATATTTTCCTTTCCCATACCTGCATTTGGTTCTCATCATTATTTAGCTAACATTTGACTGTCAGTGTTGAGTAACAAAGTGTTAGCTGCGGAATCAATTTTCAGCTGTGGAAACTGACACAGTGAACATATCACTGAATGGAGAAATGAATGATATATGAAAACTAGTCATGAAAGGGATTTTATTGGCGGAATGTGATGATGAAATGGAATGAAATGAGGTGAAGTGAAGTGAAGTGAAGTAAAGTGAAATGGAACAACTATGAATGAAAATGAGAGGGAATTTTTTTTTGGAAAATATAGGGCGTCAGAAGTTTCTGATTTTCGCCCTGTATTTTCTATATAAGACTGCCAATCAGTGATTGGTTTTCAGGCTTATAGAATTTTATTTTATTTTATTTTTTATTT
>APFE030521037.1:3657-26993 GCA_000404065.3 Pinus taeda | reverse complement strand
GTTGTAGCTAGAAACTAGGGTTTGTGCGAAAATGAGGAATTTGGGGAATCTCAGTGATGGGAAGCATTTGGTAAGGTAATTTAAGGATAGAGGAAGGTGTATGAGCATCAGGAAACAAGTTTTGCCGATGATTTGACCATCCAAGAGAAATTGCCTTCAAAACCGTAGGAGAGGGAAATGACCTTACCTAGGCGCAACTGAAGCATGAACAAGGTGTAACATGACCCAGTGGAACTTGACATGATAATGAAAACCCTATGAATTATGGTACACTCTGATAAATGGTGACATGGACCGACATTTGGAAAACCTTGACAGGAATAAGAGCAAACCCTAGATCTAATGCCTAGTGACCAAATTTTGCTTGAAGACTCATTGAAATGACAAAATTTGACCTTGACACCTTAAAATCACTTTGTAAGAGCATGCTTGATCACTGGAGGAAGGCTGCAAAGGCTGACACTAACAGGTACACTAGAGTAGAAAAGCACATGAAAAGGGTGTACAATGGGGAGTACACAAAATCTTCATTTCATGATAAAGACAGTCGAGCGCAAGCGATCCTTGATAGAGTTCACTCAGATGTGTGTAGACCATTCTTAATAACCTCCACGACCAAGCATGGGTATTATGCAATATTTGTTGATGATTTTTTTCATAATTACTGGATTTTCTTCATACATTCACTAAATTTTGTGAATTTAAAGCACTTTTCGAGAAAGATACTTGCAAGAAATTTAAAGCTCTCAGAAGCGATAATGGTGGGGAATATGTGTCGAATGAATTCAAGAACTTATGTGCATCACAAGAAATTCGATGGGAGTTAATAGCACCTCATAGCCCACAGCGGAATGGGGTGGCTGAAAGGAAGAACAAAAGTGTTTTGGGAGTTGCATGGGCGATGTTACAAGATCAGGGCCTACCGTTGCACTTGTGGGATGAAGCATGCATCACAATTGTTTATTTGTGGAATAAAATCCCTCATTAAATCATGAGGATGAATACACTCGAAGAAGCATTTTCAAGTAAGAAACCAAATGTGGTACACATCAAGATCTTTGGTTCATCATTCTATTTTCATCTTACCAAGGATCCACAAAAAAAGCTAGAGCCAACAAGTGAGTTAAGAATATTTGTGGGGTACACTGATACACCTCACAACTATCGGGTGTACCTTCCATCCAATAGGATGACAGTGGTTCGTAGAGATGTAAATTTCGATGAAGAGAAGCCTATGAGATGTTACCTTGATAGGGAGCTTGAGTTACATGTAGATGAGGAGCTTTTAGATCCAAAGTAGGAACCTCAGGATGATGTGGAGTAGCCACATGCAAAGGAGTAGAGAGTGGAAGTACCCACTCATGTAGAGACTTCCAGAGATGGAAGGAAGTGCACCAGAGAGGTTGACAGATTATTGCATGATGTTAGAGAGAATGTGGGAGAAACCACATCACAGAATAGGAAAAGGAGGTCACCACATCGATACAATGTCTACATGGCTCTGATGAGTGAGAGTGTAGAGGTTAACCCATCCTCATTCGAGGAAGAAGTGTAGCAACTAGTATGGGTTGATTCCATGGTTGAGTAGTATGACTCCATTATCAAAAAAAATGTTTGGGAAGTGGTCCCAAGACCAATAGACAAGTCAATGGTGAGTTCCAGATGGCTTTACAAGGTAAATCAACTAACAAATTGGAGTGTGGAGAAACAAAATGCCAGATCTGTGGCCATAGGATTCTCTTAGGTGGAGGGAATTGATTACAATGACACCTTTGCTCCAGTAGAAAGGTACTCATCAATTAGATATATTATAGCATTGTAAGCACAAATGGGATGGAAGATACATCAGATGGATGTGAAGACAACATTCCTGAATGGTATGATTGAGGAAGAGGTGTATATTGAGAATCTGAAAGGATTTGAGACCTTCAATAGAAAGTCACACGTGTGAAGACTCAAGCAAGCATTGTATGGACTAAAAGAAGCACCCATGCTTGATACACCATGATTGACAGTTATTTCACCAGGTTGGGCATCACCAAAAGTGAAGCAGATGCGAACCTTTACCATATTGTGGTTGAAGGTAAATTGTTTATTATAGTATTATATGTCAATGATTTGATTCTAACAGATGATGAAAAGATGATAAAATATTGGAATGAGGATCTTGCAAGAGAATTCGAGATAAAGGACCTAGGGCTTATGCATTACTTTCTTAGTATGGAAGTATGACAAGGATATGGGGAACTATTTTTATCTCATGGAAAGTATGCCAATGAGATATTGAATAAGTTCCACATCGAGAGAAACAAACCCATGCAGACTCCTCTCGCAGGTAATTGGAGGAGGGAATATGTTACTTCAGGTGACATAATGGATGCTTTTATTTATAGGCAGCTTGTGGGTTCACTTATATATTTGGTGAGCACACCAACATACATGTTCTTTTCAATTAACTATCTTAGTCACGCCATGGTTAAGCCAACCAAACTCTATTGGAAGATAGATAAACATGTGTTGAGATACCTCAGAGGCATCATTCAATTTGATCTTTCGTACAAATGGACAAAGGGAGTGAAGCTTCAAGGCTTCACAGATGCAGATTGGGTAGGGATTCCATCCAATAGGAAGAGCACATCAGGGGAAAAATTCAATTGGGTCAATAACTGTTTCCTAGTATAGCAGGAAGCAAAGATTAGTTGCACTCATTTCAGCAAAAGCAGAGTGCATGGTTGCTAGTCAAGAACCTTGTGAAGTTATCAAGATGAGGAAGATCCTTGTTGGGTTATTTTTTCAGCAAATGGATCCTACAATGATTTACTGTGACTATCAGAGTTGTATCAAACTCTTTGAGAATCCAGTTTTTCATGATCGGTCCAAGCATATTGACATATGGTATCAACATTTATGATATTATGTGCAGAGGAGAATAATGTTGCTAGAGTACATTCCTACATAGGAGAAGCATGCAGATATTTTGAAAAAGGCATTGTCAAGATGAATATCCTAGTTTCACAGAGGTAGGATCAGGGTAGCAGATAATCCCTTTCTTGTTGAGAGGGAGTGTTGAAAATGCAACAAGAAAATCCTAATTTAATTTTCCATTGAATTACATTAGGAATTAAATTGTAATTCCACATCTCATGAGAACTTGTAATAGTTAACTAACTTAATTTGACTTAGATAGATTAGTTAATTTGAGTTGAGGGTCTAACTAGAGTCATGTAGAGTGTCTCCTACAATTAGGAGCACTGGTTGAGTTAATTTTGAGTTGCAATTATTTAATTCAGCCCAACTGAGCTTAAGTCAGTTAAACTAGTTCCAACTGATGGAGGAATTAGACGGAGCTCTAGTAGTGAGGTGTAACCAATAGAAATGGGGTGTAACTTACTTTAGTGGGGTTTGAATTACTGTAGTGGGGTTTGACTTACTATAGTGGGGTGTAACCTATGGTAGCGGGGTGTAACCTGCAATAGTGGGGTGTAACCTACAGCAGTGGGGTGTAACTGCAATGATCAACCAGTAAACTAAGATTCACTCATAGTGAACTCATGAATTTCAGATCATACAAAGAGCCAATTGAGATTGGAGTTTAGAGACAGTGTACTGTCATTTGTATAATCATTTGAATTGAACAGGTGGTGTATGCAATCATAGGAAGGCCTATGAGGATTGCGTAATTAATAATTGTGCAATTTCCCATTTAAATATGGGCTCATTCCCAAGGGAACAACACAAGGAATTAGGAGCTTGGAGGATTGGAAATTTGGCTAAGTATTGGCCAAAGACAGTCAGTCAGGAAGAGGATAGAAAATACTTGTGTGGGTTGAGCAGAGCATATTGTATTCATCGAAGGCTTTCCTAGGAAGTAGTGAGATAGCTAGATATAGTGTAGAGCTTTCTCGAGCTTGAGAAAAGCATGATATTCTTCTCATATTTTCCGATTAATGCAATATACAAATAGAAGGGGTTTTTAGTTGTGGCTTTCCCTAGAAAATTATTGTGTTATGTGTGATTGAATTCTTTCTCTTATATGCTTCATGATTTCATGGATCATTTATTGTTTCCCTAATGATTAGAGTAGATTCAAGTCAATTGCTTTAGCAGATTATGTTCTGCAGTTTGAATCTACAAGGAATTTCTACAGTAATCCTAAGAGAGGGCATCGAGGCTCTACCTTAATATAGTAATCATTATTCCTATAATTCTGGTAAAAGGGAAGGACTGAATTTTGGAGGTTGGGAAGGGTTCATTTCCATAATTTTGGCATGGTATTGATCAAAACCAACAATGAGTAATTCTACCCATGGACTGTCTTCTGGTTTTCCTAAGGGTTCCTCACTTAATCCATCAATTTGAATAGCAATAAGGTGTTTCTTTTGCACAAAATTATCAAATAAATTATCTTAATCTAGCTTCTTTATTATAATAGTAGCTTCTAGTGTACATATGGAGTAATTGGACAATTAATAGAAGTATTCCTCTTCTTCGTATTCTACCCACATAGGTATTTCATGCTCAATAGGTAGTCGAGTAGGGGGTATAATATAAGTTGTTTGTGAGTTTCCCATTCTTGATTGTCTCATTCCCATCTCTACAAATGATATAAGAATCAAGGTCTTCCTAGGATGAGATGGTACCCATTGAACGTTTTCTTAGGTTGGAGTACAAGAAAATCAGTAGGGTATTCCTAGGACTCGATGAATACCATAACATCCTTAATCGCACCCTCAAGTTTTATTGTGGATGTATCTGTAAGTTGAAACACTATTATGGGTTTCCTTAGGGATCCCTAGAGGTTATGTTTAATCATGGTTTCTCTGGTCATCACATTGATTACAACCCCTAAATCAATGACTATGTTGGGGACTACAATATTGTTATTTTGTACATCAACTACCAGACTACCAGTATCCATATACTTTGGGGAAATAATTTTCCCAAGCATTAGATCAACCAATTGCCTAATGACATTATTAGTTGGGGTATCCTTCCTCTTCCTGCCTATCCTCTTAAAAAATTATTCCCTGGTGAATTTATTATATATGGGAACATCTTTAATGGCTTGTAGGAGAGGGATTTCGACACATAGATTTTTCAGCTCTCCTAGAAGTTTAGCCTCTTTTAGGGTGTGTTGATTGGGTTTAATCAACCTTTCAAGATAGGGAAGTGCATTGGCTTGAGGAGTACATTCTCCCTTCTCTTCTTAAAGATGTTATACCGAAGAAGGGGGTTGACCATTAGGAAATACCTTCCTGGACTTGAGGCTGATTTCTTGGATTTCTACAACATAGGTGGGATAGGAAGTTTCTATGCTATAGACTTGTTGGGCTTGCTTATTGTTTGGGTTTGGATTAGGTTGTGTTGATGGTGCTTGACCTGCCAACATGTAAGGGGATCTCCCCGGTAAGAAGTCCCAATTAGACCTCAGACCATTTGGTGTAGGATTCCGAGCAGTGGGTCATATAACAATGCCTTGACTGCGATTTCACACATAGGAAAGTAAGATAACTCTGTTGGTAGCAACGGTGTGAGAGTTTTAGTGAATCAGGGAAGGTGCATGAGAGGTTCTAACACATGGGGGTTGTGCCCCTTGGAAACCTATAATAGTACACAACTTGGAAGGGAACACACGATTGAAGATGCATCACATCATGGAAGAAAAGTTAGCAAGAAATCCAAAGTGATGGTCAAACCAACAACACATTTCAGAAAGATTCATACATACTCATACAAAATAGTCTATACATGCATGTGTAAGAAAGCCAATACATATATCATTTAGAGTAAACCAGATAGCATAGAATACAATACAACATATGCATGAAACATGTTGGCTATTATTATATAAGGAAGTGTAAGTTCCATTCATAAAATACATCCATGTCCAACCACTAGTCCTGATAGCGAAATGTTATAGCCACATCCACCTGCTCCTCCTAAGAGATGTACTAGCTCTGTGGAGTGGAGAAGCCAAGGCTCATTACAATACTATCCAAGCTCTCTCCAAGATAGTCTTATCAGAAGCTTGGCTGACCAAAATATTTTTCAATGAGTTATGAGGTTCTATTTATAGCAAAGGATGGGGTGACCCTTGACATTCCCCTTTGTGACAGTTCGTCTACCCTCATGACTCGTCATCTATTCTATAACTATTACATCCAACTATCGACACTTGACTTACACTTGACATGACATTACATTACAATGCACATGTGCTCATGTGAGACAAAATGGCTTGAGCAAGCCATGCAAGACATCACTGACACTCGGTCCGTTGACATAATACCAACTCTTTGACATGCTTGTGATGGTGAAGCTAGTGAGCTGATGCCAAACTTGGTTGTCCGTGATGGTGCGCATGCGCTCCATGCTAACATCTTGCTGAAGCAAACTCTTGCCTTCGTTGCATCCAGTGCATTCCTATGTTTCCTCCATCCGACTCTTCTACTAGCATGCGCATGGTCTTTTGGGTGCAGATGAACTAGAAACACACAAATGCATAGTGTCTATGTTGATCTTCCAGTGTCTGTTGGTGGTCATGCACATCAACTATTAACTACATGCTTAGCTCCAGTCGGGCTTGCTTCTTGTCTTTGCCTTGGTGAGTGTGCTAAATGGGTTGGATCACATGCATGCGCATAATGACATGCATGTTGTTGAATCCCTTGCATGCGGTCAACAACACTGCTCACCATGTCTACTCAGTGCCAGCTGTTGGGATGGATCTATAACTTGTATGGGTGTAGTTTCATCCATGAGTGCATGTTGCGCCCCTGATGTTCTTGTTCCTGCTACAACTCATTCACTTGTTTGTGCAACTCATGTTCTTCCTTCAGTTGTTGCTTCGGCACATGAAACTCCTTCTTTGTTCCATTTTTTGTCTATGTGAAATCTTCATGTCGTGCCATCACCTCATAGCCTGAGTCTCCAAAGTTGATTTCATCATTAGTGGATCTACTTGAGCTTGCAACTTTGTTCTGCCTCTGTGTTGTCAGCAACCTTCCCCTTACATTCATTGCATCTGGTATGCTGCCTTTGGTTGCTATTCATGATGATGCTCGTTTTGATGCTAATACCGTCATTTCTTGATGTCCTTGTCTACGAACAACTTGATGTCTTCGTGGGTAGGCAAGTCCATAGACACTTGATCAACTGCATCCCCATGTGTGCTTTGAACAGTGTCTTTGAATCTTCTCTCTTGGAAACCATTGTACCTATATTGCTGAGAGGCAGATGAACACCCGCGATACCTGGAGACATGGAAACACTCATGGAAACCAATTTGTTAGTCGAAAGCCAAAATGAACTTGAGAACTGACTTGCAACATACCTGTGTGAATGATCATGAAGGTTATGCAATTTCGGCCGAGAGGTCGGGAGACTGACTACAAAAACTGTGCAAGGCATAGTCTGGGCTGTTAGGAGGCTGACTAATTGCTGGAAATGTGCAATGCATAGTCAATCCTAGTTTTTGACTGCTGGAATTGAACAATGTGCAATATCAGCTGGCAATGGTTGCAGGCTTAGTTACTGCTTTGTGTAATTTTCTAGGCCAACAATCACTGCCCCTCAGAATTGTGTAGTCCAATACTCGAGGATATTCACTGGACATAAATGTGCATTTTCTGAGAGGAAGACAAATCCTTCCCTCTCAGGATTGCACAATGCTGTCTTGCTGAAGCAGAGTCCATGCCAAGGCTACCCAGACTCGTCGACGGGAAACAAAAAGTGAAATTGAACGTGAATGCCTGGTGATACTGAGTGTAATCATAACTGAATGATCATGCATGCAAACAGTGAATGAAAGATTCAGAAAATGGAACAACATACATGTGAGTGAGGCAAGTTGCCGAATTGGCGATTGTTAGTGAAAAACAGCTTCATGCATGTGACAATAGTGAGATGTTAACAAAAACTGAAACAGTGCTAATACAAGCTAGTATGTATCAAAATGATAGCAAGCGCTCACTGAAATCAAGCAGAAAATGTTCATACAAAGTGAAACGCAAACAGCGTCAGAAATTGCAACACAAGAGATGGAAAGTGGGCTTACCCGAAAACAGCTAAGCTAAATGTGCTGACAACTCCTAGATGTGATGTGGGATGCCAGAGATACAAGGTTGATGTGAGGAATGAGATTTGCAGCATTCGGTTGATGAGTTTCAATAAAATTGAGGTTGTGACGCACATGCCACAAATCTAGGGAAAGTGACACTTGGTGAGAGGTTTCTGAAATGATACTTGCATGTAACCTCCAACTGCCAAAAATAGATCCTTGAAACAAGGGATACCTTTGCATGCTACCTTCGAAGAATCAACCCATGCATGCAAGTCTATTTTGCTTGGTCCTAGAGGGAACCAGTCAACTCATCTGCACATTCAAGAGGCTACACAATTGGTGGGAGAAAATGCACATTTCTAGCTGGGAGCTGAGCTGGCTACTTAGAAGATTTGCACAATTTCTAGGTAAATCAACTAACTGCTACCTAGATATTTGTAAATTCTAGGCTGAGCAGCCCAGTTGGGAAGGATTCCACAATTTTCTGGGTGAAGCTTGCTCAACACAATTGTGTAATTTCGGGGCCCAGCAGGTTACTTGTCAGGATTGCACAATTTCTGGAGGGAAGTCTGGTTGCCCTCTAGATTTGTTCAAATTCTTAAAGAAGCTGCTCAGCTTGCTATTGGACCAAGTTCAGATCAACAGCCTGTGAGGGGAATGCACCAAGGTTTGATCGACAGGCTGTCTTTTTGCAAGAATATCACTGGAGCTTGTGTACTTGACGAAGAAAGACATGTTGCTGTGAAGGTTGGTAGGGAGGCTCCAAAACGAAGCTAAGGCAAAATTTTGGAGGGTGGTTATAGACACTACAACACTTTGCGACACACTGGGAGAACTCCAGCTCTCTGAATGGCCCTTGTTTGTGAAAAACAAGTCTAGCACCTTTGGAAGTATTGTTTAGTTCTTAGCTCCTCTTGGTTTTCACAGTAGCTTGATTGTAAGATGTAGCATCTACCAAGCTCTTGGTCGATTGACACATATTCCAAGCCAAGGAAACATAGTTGTTTCGATTGGGGTTGATGGGTATATTGGTGCACAAGAAGCATATTCGTTAGAGTATTAGTTTCATCTCTGGTGTTGCTCCACTGTGACCAGGCATAGACAATACCCCGGCGGAGTCACATAGGAACACAAGCATGGCTCTGTTACCAACAAGCCTGGTTAGTACTCCGACAGAGTTACTTCCATCACCTCTCTGCACAGGAAGCCTTTCTCTTCTTTCGCCTTATTCATTTTCATTTTTTGAAACTTTTTTCACTTTTTCATTTTTATTTTTTTTATTTTTCATCTGGGTAACTATCCATAACACTTATTCATTTCAGAGGTGGAAGAAGTATCCTGAATTATTGAGAGCAGGATAAGTTGTTCCAGCAGAGAAGTAGTTATTATATCTCTGATGTGTCTGTTAAAGTTTCCCCCTCACCTTACTCTACTTGAATGAGCTAACAAGGGTTAACCCAAAAACAACCAACTAAAGTAGGTGACACTAGTTAGCATGCAAGCTTTGTGTCTTCATCAAGATTCACTTCGAACAGTACGTATTTTCCATTGTTGTGTCATGGACTGAAGACAACAAGTTATTACATAAGAGAGGGGACAACATATAACCAATTAATTGTTTTTAACTATACAATTCCTCTTGTACTTTACCCATCTTGTTTCAAGAGTCGCACATGGTCCATGTGAAACTAACCTATGGACAATAATGAGCAAACAAACCAAAAGAAAATCAAGAAGTAGAAGAAAAAGTGAAAGCAAAGCAAGTAAGAAAACAATCAAATAGGAAAATCAAAGCAGAAGTAGAAGAAAAAGTGAAAGCAGAGCGAGTAAGAGAACAAGAAAGCAGACGCACAAACAAACAAACAAAGTAAGCAAACAAGCATGCAAGCGAACAGACTGAAAGAAAACACTACTCCTAGTCCTAAGCGAACGGTGCATGGGCCTGATCACATGAAGTTATATTTCCAATGCAACCACTGGCACATTGGTTTACCGATGTTGGTGAAGTCTTGCTTTGCGAACAAGACAGTTGTGTGAACCAGCAAACAAGAAAGATGTAACAGTGAAGGCAAACACACTCTGAGTTTAAAAGCATCTACAAAACAAAAATGAGTGAAAGCGCGTGACATGCACTCTGTGGAGTTTCCATGGTGCTGAGCTACACTGCATGTGAATGTTGAGTATGCATTATCTTGACTGTGACATGCAAGAAAACGTGAGAGAGGTAGACCACTTACGTTGTACATGTGTGTCTACTGTGTAATATTCCTCCAACGTATGAGCGATGGGATCGTGCAGTTCGAGCGGAGGAAGCAAAATCTGGGTTTTTGGTTTATCTTCAATGCAAAGAAGAGAGTGATGAGGAGCCTTGAGTGTTTCAACAATTTCCTGACTGGAAGTAAAACCAACCTTAGGACAGTGAGGGCCTAACAAAACCATTAGCTCGGGCTGAACTACCTCGACAGTCTGTGGGTTTTCGTCCTCGTTAATAGATAGATCATTGTAGACCAGTGTCTTAGACAGATTAACAATGATTGAATAAATTTCGTGATCCGATGAGGAAGTGGAGAGATCACAACAACCAAGATCAGAAAATTTAGGATGTTTGTCGACATCTTCATGATTTGATGAGTCGGGCAGATGGGTAGATGAGAAGCAAAGATGTTCACCCTCTATGTTTTTAGAATTGATAGATGACCGATTGGATGGACTTTTAGAGGAATATGTGTCCTCTCCGTACTGTGATGATAGACTGACATCCGACGTGTCCTGTGAATGATCGGAAGTAGAAACATCCAGAAATGAGTTTTCACAGGGGAAATCAGTAGTGGTAGAATCACAAGGATGTCAGGATGAAGCGGATGAGGTGCGACTTGAAGGGAGTCATCCTTCACTGTGGGTTCTTCTTTAGATTCCCACACACACTCATCATGAATGATGGCGCAAGTTAGCTGCATAACACCAACTCCATTGACAACTTTATCTTCCTTCACAACAGGTGATGAGTCCAAAATGGAAGAACACAAGACAATACAATCTAGAGGGCCAATGGAATGCGAGGACGGAGGTTGAGGGAATGAATCCATGTGACAACCATTAGGCTTGCAAGCCAAATCTGTGCAAATATCAAGAGCAAGTGGGGTGGGAGGATGTGACATTTCAACTAATGTGTGTGCATGATCTCCCACATCACTCCATAGTGTTGGAGCTATTTGATGAGGTGAAGGTGAACAGTCACTTGTGACAACAACTATGCCTTCCTGTGATTGTGCAGCTCCATCATCGGAGTGTGTTGATCAGGGTTCAGCTATGTGAAGAAGAAAATCAAATCTTCCATCAAGAAATTCCCAATCAATATCATCTTCGGGAATCAGTATGCAAGATTACGAAAGTGTGTGTAAAACTGTTCAACGGATTCATCGGGTGCTTCTCGTAATTCCAGAATTTCTTTGTTGAGTAGTTGATAGTTGAAGTGATTGAAAGCACAATCTATCTCTGTGAGCAGATGAGCGAGAGAATGAATATATTTTTCGGGTAGCGTGGCACACCAGTGCATTGGGTGTCCTCGAAGCATGTAGACGAACAATGCGCAGCTCATGTATTCTTCAAAGAATCCTTGTCTTTCACATGAGCCTACAACACCGACCGTGTGCCTAACCAAGGCCACATAGCCTCCACCATAAAATGTTTTATGAGACAAGTTATCCAAGAGATTTTCAGATATGATGAAATAATTTTCATAATACATACACTCTGGAAGAGCAACTCGGTAGTTATTCATGATAGATATGTAGAGATGCAAAAGAGATGTGAGGACTCAACTTCTCATCTGGCCCTCCTTCTAGTGCCAAAATGTTGATGGTGTTGGACCTGCCAACAAGTAATGGGATCTCCCTGATAAGAAGTACCAATTAGACCTCAGACCGTTTGGTGTAGGAGTCTCAGCAGTGGGTCATATAGCAATGCCTTGACCAAGATTTCACACAGAGGCAAGTAAGACAACTCTTCCTATAGCAAGGATGTAACAACTACAGTGAGTCAAAGAAGGTGCATGAGAGGTTCTAACACATGGGGGTTGAGATGAGTGCACCCCTTAGAAACCTGTAATAGTACATAGCTTGGAAGGAACCACACAAGCGAAGATTCATCACAACATGGAAGGCAAGTTAGCGAGAAATCCAAAGTGATGGTTAAACCAACAACATGTTTGAGAAAGATTCATACATAGTCATACAGAATAGTCTATACATGCATGCGTAAGAAAGCAAATACATATATCATTTAGAGAATCAGATATCATAGAATACAATACAGCATATGCATGAAATGTGCTGGCTCTTATTATATAAGGAAGTGTAAGTTCCATTCATACAATACATCCATGTCCAACCACTAGTCAAGACTCGTTACAATGTTGTCCAAGCTCTCTCCAAGATAGTATTATCAGAAGCTTGGCTAACCAAAGCCTTTTCAATTATTTATGAGGTTCTATTTATAGCAAAGGGTGGGGTGACCCTTTACATTCCCCTTTGTGACAATTCATCTACCCTCATGACTCTTCATCTACTCTATGACTGTAACATTCAACTATCGACATTTGACTTACACTTGACATGAAGCTACATTACAATACACATATGTACATGTGAGACAAAATGGCTTGAGCAAGCCATACAAGAAATCACTAACACTCGGTCCGTTGAGGTGATACCAACTCTTTGACATGCTTGTGATGGTGAAGGTGGTGAGTTGATTCCAAACATGGTCGTCCATGATGGTGCACATGTGCTCCATGATGACATCTTGCTGAAGTGAATTCTTGCCTTCATTGCATTAGGTGCATTGGTATGGTTCCTCCATCCGACTCATTTGGTGGCATGTGCATGGTCCTTTTGGTGTGGATCAAGTGGCAACACACTGATGCATAGTGTCCATGCTGATCTTCAATGTGTGATGGTGGTCATGCACATCCACTGTCAACTACATGCTCAGCTCTAGTTGGGCTTGCTTCTTGTCTTCGCCTTGGTGAGTGTGCTGAATGGGTTGGATCACATGCGTGCGCACAATGGCATGCATGTTGTTGAATCCCTTGCATGTGATCAACAACACTACTCACCATGTCTACTCAGTGCCAGCTATTGCGATGGATATATAACTTGTGTGGGCGCAATTTCATCCGTGAGTGCATGTTGTGCCCCCTACTATTCTTGTTCCTGCTGCAACTCATTCGCTTGTCTGTGCAACTCATGTTCTTCCTTGAGTTGTTGCTTCAGCACATGAAATTCCTTATTTGTTCCATTTTCTGTCTTCGTGTGATCTTCATATCATGTCATCACCTCATAGCCTAAGTCTCCAAATTTGTTTTCATCATCAGTGGATTTTTTTGAGCTTGCAACTTTGTTCCACCTCCGTTTTGTCAACAATCTTCCTCTTACATTCATTGCATCTAGTATGATGCCTTCAGCTGTTGTTCATGATGATGCTCAATGTGACGCTTCTACCATCATATCTTGATGTCCTTGTCTATGAACAACTTGATTTCTTCGTGGGTAGGCAAGTTCATAGACACTTGATCGACTGCATCCCCAAGTGTGCTCTGAACAGTGTCTTCGACTCTGCTCTCTTGGAAACCATTGTACCTGTACTGCTGAGATGGAGATGAACACCCACGATACCTAGAGACATGGAAACACTCATGGAAAGAAATATGTTAGTCGAAAACGAAAATGAACTTGAGAACTGACTTGAAACATACCTGTGTGACTAATCATGAAGGTTACGCAATTTCGGCCGGAAGGTCAGGAGACTAACTGCCAAAACTATGCAAAGCACAATATGGGCTATCAAGAGGCTGAGTGATTTCTGGAATTGTACAATGCACATTCCAACCTAGCTATTGATTATTGGAATTTCACAATGCGCAATCTCAACTGGCAATGGCTGCAGGTTCAGTGATTGCATTGCGTAATTTTCTAGGTTAGAAATCACTACCCCTCATAATTGCACAATACAAGACTGGGGGATAGTCACTGGGAAGAAATATGCATTTCCTAAGAGGAAGACAAGGCCTTCTCTCTCAGGATTGCGTAATGTTGTCTTGGTGAAGCAGAGTCCGAGCCAAGGCTGCCCATACTCATCGACGGGCAACTGAAAGAGAAAGTGAATGTGAATGTATGGAAATACTGAGTGTAAGCATAAGTGAATGATTGTGCATGCAAAAAATGAATGAAAGATTGAGGAAACATAACAACACACATGTGAGTGAGGTGAATCACTGAATCGGCGATCGTTCGTGAAAAACAACTTCATGCATGCGACAATAGTGAGATGTCAACGAAAACAGAAATGGTGCTAGTACAAGCTAGTATGTATCAAAACGGCAGCATATGCTTACTAAAATCAAGCAGAAATCGTTCATATGAAGTGAAACACAAAAAGCACCAAAAATGCAACACAAGACATGGAAAGCAGGCTTACCCTAACTGAGCTGAATGTGCCGACAACTCCTAGATGTGGTGTGAGATGTCAGAGCGGCAAGGTTCATGTGAGGAATTAGCTCTGTAGCATTCAGTTGATGAGTTTTGATAAAATCGAGGTTGTGACGTGCATGCCACAAATCTAGGGAAAGCAACACTTGGTGGGAGGTTTTTGAAATGATCGTTGCATGTAACTTCCAACTGCCAAAAATAGATCCCTAAAACAAGGGATTCCTTTGCATGCTACCTTGGTAGAATCATCCCATGCATGCAAGTCTATTTTTCTCAGTCCCAGAGAGAACTAGTCAACTCAGCTCCACATGCAAGAGGCTGCTCAACCACTGGGATAAAATGTGCATTTCTGGTTAGGAACTAGGTTGGCTGCTCAAAATATTTGTGCAATTTCTGGGCAGAGCAGCTAATTCTTGCCCATATTTGCACAAATTCTTGGCTGAGTAGTCCAGATGGGAAGGATTGTGCAATTTTCTAGGTGAATCTTGCTCAACAAAATTGTGCAATTTCTGGGCACAACAAGGTCCTAGTCAGGATTGTGCAATTTATGGAGGGAAGGCTAGTTTCCCTCTAGATTTGTGCAAATTCTTGAAGGATCTTCTCATCCTACTGCTCAACCAAGTCCGAATGAACAACCTGTGAGGGGAGTGCATTAAGCTTTGATTGAAAGACTGTCTTTATGCAATAAAATCACTGGAGCTTGTGTACTTGATGAAGCAAGACATGCTGCTCTAAAGGTTAGTAGGGAGGCTCCAAAAAGAGGCTAAGGCAAAATTTTGGAGGGTGGTTGTAGCCGCTACAACATGTTGAATAGGCACTTGGGGTTGCTTGGGTGGATTTCTTTGGTCTAGATATGGTTGAGGAGGAGGAGATATTAAGTTGGGTGGTTGGACTTCTTGAGGCCTCAATCCTTGTGAGGGATTACCCCATTGAGAAGGTTGGTGTTGACATGGTTGGAAAGGTGGAATGATAGGTTGAGGAGGGTAGGACCATGGAGAAGGAATGGAGCAAGGTGAGTTATTTGGAGGATGCCAAGGCTAAAAAGGTGCATTATAACTTGAATTTAAAGAAGGAGGATAGTGTATACCTTTCATACCTTTTTGATATGGCCTAGGGCATTGTGCCCTTCTTTGGTTGACAAAGTGAAGTTTTTAAATAATGAATCCATAAAGGTGAGGATAGTTTTTATATAGAGGATGAATGACCTATTATAGAGTTTTATGAACCCAACATTTCGGACTACCAAGTGAGTCCATCATCAGGGGATGTGTCAATAGATATCCTAAAGATATTAACACATATCTATTAACACATCCCCTGATGATGGACTCACTTGGTAGTCTGAAACATTGGGTTCATAAAAGTGAAGTTTCTCCAAGCCTCCTTTTGCTCCTTAATTCACCACTTTTAGACTTAGAAGAGATGGAAAATTTTCATTTGAATTATTTTCTTCACACATAGAGAAAATTTCTATTACATTCAATGGGCACTCATTTCTAGGTTGCCTCTTGGTGCATCTAGGGAAACATATGGCTAGTTCCCTTTCTGCTTCCTCTTGTTTCTTCTTGATTTTCATTGTGTTCATTTGCAAGGAAAAAGATTGTAACATTTCACTCTTAAAATCATCTAACATACTTCGTTTTTCATGCTTGATCGCTGAGGTAGAAGGTAAAAAATTTACCAAACCTTGACTAGATATACCTCTTTTTCTTGCATCCCTAGTGTGGTTCTTAAACACTATCTCAATTTCCTCATAATTGTGCCATTAAATATATCCATTATACAACATTTTTAGGGTTTCTATCAACTCTTCCCTGGCCCCTTAAAGCAACACTAACTTCATGGATTCTGGATCAAGGGTGCTGCTATCTCTCCTATAGCTCAGTTGAAATATTTCTCCAAATTCCTCTAGGGAATCTTTTGTCCTTTGAGTCATCCTAAATATTTCTTCTCTTGTGTCCCTTTCCCTACAATAATATTTGTATTTTGTATTGGATGTTTGATGCATCTTATCCCAAGTAGTGATATTGTCTGCTTCCAAACTCATGAACTAGCGTAGGCTTTCATATTTGATGGTGAAAGGAAACAATTTAAGTTTCTACTCATCAAAATTGTAATCATAGTTCATATAGACTATAGCAAATTCAAACATGAATGTGTTAGGGTCCTCAAAATCCAACCCATGAAAATGTGGGAGAGCGGTGGCACTAATGTTCTTCATTCTAGCCTTCCCATTTGTCTCTCTAACAATAAAGAGTTTAGGTTTCCTGTTTCCAACCATCTCTTTTGTGGGTGATATTGGTTGTTCTCCCCTCTAAGCACCTTGAATATATTTGTTTTATCACCCAAAACATTCTCCAAATCCATTATGGTTAGAGTAGGAGATTCACAATCACCAAGAAGTGAAAGTTGACTACTCATTGAAGTGGGTGTTTCAGGCAAACATTTCCCTAAGTTGTCCCTAACCCTACGAGGCATGAAATAAATTTTTTTATTTTTCTTTTTATTTTGATTATAAATATAAATATTAATGCAAAATCGTTTCATTTCTAGGAAATAGAATGGAAAAGAAATCAAATTAAAGAAGAAAACAATACCTACTTCGACAACTCCCCGACAATGACACCAAAAAGTGATGAGTCCTGGTATTACAAAAAGAATGATACAAATCCAAGGGCTACCATATTTAATTTTTCAATTCAAATTTATTACAAACCTAACATGTGATAGTGTTATATGCACAATGAGCACGATTCTACCAAAGTTGCTTTGAAGCAATGAATTGAACTAAAATGTGCAAAGACAATTTTACAGAATTTAGAAGAAGGAAAACTACTAAACTTAAGTTTGAAGAAAAATAGATAATTGGAGAATTAATTTTCCTATTATATGAAATAATCACTAACTTATTTGGATGTAATGAAATGGTGGAAAGTAAATCCCAATCTATGTTGTAGAAGGTAAATAATAGGAAAGTAACCCTAAGCTCGTTGCATTCAAGTAAATGTCATGCAAGTGACTCTAATCTATCTCATAGGAAGACAAATCTATATTATTGAAATCAACATAAATTCTACTCTACTTTCAAAATCCATTAAATGCTCAAAAGTGATCAATGTAAGGTATTTTTATGCTACTTAAGTCATAACCAAAACAATTTACACTAGTTGTAGAACTAAAACTATAACAATGAAAGGAATGTATCTAAAGGGTCTATGATCTTCTCAAGTTCATTTTCAAGTCTTAGAGGACGTTGTTTGGTGGTGAGAAGAAAAAATAAAATGTTAGAAGCAATTATGGGTGTGTTCTAAAGAATTATGTGTAGTGCTATAGGATTGCTATAGGATTGCCACAGGATGCCCTGTATTACTACAAGATTGCACCTGAGAGAAATCTGATGGTTCTAAGAGTGGTATGAACGTGGGAGAAGGTGGTATGATGCCATGGAAGGCTGAAAGAGACCTTTCTAAGGCTATATCTACTCACTAGACCAACTTGTGCAAGAAAAAGAACAAAAATAACAATATCTAATAACTCAGTAATGTAATTTTCAGAATGCAAACAATTTGTAGAGTGAGAGGAAATGGAAGGTGGAATGTTGAAGGAAGTGATTATAATGTATAGAATTCTTTTTATACTATATGAAATAATAGACTTCATCTGCACACCAACTAATTTTTTATCTAACAAAGTCAATGTGATTAAATGACTGCTAAAACAATAATTGTAGAAAGTAAAATGCATGGGAAAGGACGAGTTGACTTTAGAATATAATCTATCTATTGCATAAATGAAAAAAAATAAATATTTAATTATTTTCAAAATAGGGCACATAACCAAGCTTCCCCAAGGGAGCTCACTTAATAATTCTACAAAAAATAATGTTTTTTTCTTATAAACCATATTTGCATAAAAGAAATACAACTAGACTAAGTGCATGCAACAAAAAGACATAAATAAATGTACAAAATAAGGGCTTTAGTTATCAGGTTGGGCCTAGACCCAAATAAACGTATCTCCCTCAAACAGAACTCAAGCTGGAAGAAAAATGATGCTTTTCTTTCATCTCAAATTTGTTTAGATATGTAACATGACAATGTGTTATGAAACCAGCTCACAAAAAGATAGAAAACATAGATCAACGCCTTAGAAATCAGCCTCTTCGAGGGGGAAACCTCCTTTACATTACAATTCTTGGATGATACAAATGACAAAAACTCCTTTCTATATATAGGAGTCTAACGGGTCACAATACAATCAAAGTCAACATAACAATAATAATATAAGGGCACAACAATAACAATAGTGGGCTTCTATGGGGCACAATAATAACAATATGGGGACAATAGGGGCACAACAATTTTAATAAGGGCTACAATGACAATAGTGATGGGGGAATCACTAGTATCATAGGGACCTGACATGCCCCTCTCCTTCAAAAAAGTGGTGTCCTCAACGCTTGAGTAGTTCTAGATGCTTGTGTATAAAATTATCACCCTCCCATGTGGAATCTTCAGCAGGTAAGTTCTTCCACTTGATGAGATACACCGAAATTGATCGATTTCGTAGTTGTTGAGTTCTTTTTTTTTGTGACTGCTTCAAGTTCCAATGTGATTTTTCCTTCCTCATCAAGTTCTGGAAATATTGTTTGAATTGGGAGTTTATCACCTATAACCTTCTTTAAGCATGAAACATGGAAAACTAGGAGCAATTGAGCAGCTATAGGAAGCTCCAATTTGCATGCCATAGTACCAATATTTTGCAATATAGTACGAGCCATAATACTATGGTGATAATTTATTATCCTTCTTATCTTGCTTTAGAGACATTTGTTTATATGGTTTTAGTTGTAGGAATACCCAGTCACCTACATCAAAACTTATTTCACTGCGATGTTGATCTGCTTGTTGTTTCATTCTATTTTGCGCCAAAGTGAGGTTATCCCTTAAGAGTTGGAGAACCTACTGTTGATGCTTGATGTGATCTTCCACTACTTGAATCCTATAATTTTCTCTTAAATATTATGTGATGGACTATGGATGATATCCATAAAGTGCCATAAATGGGGTCAATTTTTTTGCAATATGGAAGGAAGTGTTATACCACCATTTAGCCAGAGGAAATAATTTGACCCATTATGTATGTTTATCCGATACAAAGCAATGAAAATATTCTTCCAAACATTTGTTTACAATCTCGATTTTCGCATCAGATTGAGGATGATAAGATGAGGTATTATCTAACTGAGTACCAAGACAACAAAATAATTATGTCCAAAAATTTCCAGTAAAAATGGGATCTCTATTGCTTATAATAATCTTTGGTTTTCCATGTAGCTTTTGAATAGTTTCCATAAATGCAGTAGAACCTGTACTTTCTTTAAATGGATGTGATAATGCACAAAAGTGTGCATACTTGGTAAGTCTATCAACTACTGCCATGATGACACTCTTTTCTTCAGCCTTGGGTAAACCTGTGATAAAATCCATTGAAAACTATTCCCAATGTTGGCTTGGGATGGATAAAGGTTGTAATAGACCTAGGGTCTTAATTGTTTCAACTTTATTTTGTTGGAAAACCAAACATTCCACCACAAAATTTGGAATATCCTATTTAAGGCCATCCCAAAAAAATTCCTTCTTAACCCTGTGGTAAGTTTTTAAAAATCCCGAGTACCCTCCTAAGGGAGAGGTGTGCAATTCCATAAGAATATTTTGTTTGATATGGAAATTCTTACATAGGTATAAGTGATCTTTGTACCATAACGAATCATTTTTCCATCTAAATGTATCAAATGTATTGGGATCTTGTTGTAACTTTTGAATAAGTGCCCACGGTTCTTTGTCATTCTTCCATTCCTCCCTTGCTTTATTTATCCAATCCATTTAGATAACATAAATGGAGAAAAGAAATGCTTCCACATCCTCATCCTTTCTTGAGAGTGCATCTACCAAAACATTTTTCTTCCTTTTTTGTAGATGATTTCAAATTCATAACCCAACATCTTTGTGACCCATTTTTGTTGCTCTTCTAAAGATAATATTTGTTCTAAAACGTATTTAAGACTATCATGATCTGTTTTTACCTTGAAATGTCTTCCCATTAGGTAGGGTCACCATTTCTTAAGTGCATGTAGTATTGCCAACATTTCCTTCTCATAAATAGATTTGTGTAAATTCTTTCCTTTGATTGGATCACTTTCAAAAGCAATGGGTCTTTCTTCTTGCATTAAAATAACACCAATTCCATTTCCTAAGGCATCACAATCCACAATAAAGGTTTTTGTGAAGTTCAGCATAGCTAAGACCGGTGCTTGGCACATTGCCTCTTTAAGATGTTCAAAGGATTTTTTTTCTTTTGGAGTCCATGAAAATGCATATTTCTTAAATAATGTTGTTAGAGGTGCTTCTATTCTCCCATAATTATTAACAAACTTGTGATAATACCCTGTCAACCCGAGAAATCCTTGTATATTCTTTATGGATGTGGGGATTTTCCATTCCTTAATGGCTTTAATTTTGCTAGGATCTACCTTAACACCTTCATGAGATACAATATGACCCAGATATTCCACCTCTTGTAGTCCAAAGAAACATTTGGAGCCTTTTTCATATAATTGTTTCTCCCCCAATAGTTTGAGAACCTTGTCAACATATTGAACATGATCCTTCCAAGACTTGTTGTAGATTAGTTTATCATCAAAAAATACTAACACGAATTTTCTAAGGAAGGGTTTGAAAATGGAATTCATCAAACCTTGAAAATGTAGAAGGTGCATTGGTAAGTCCAAAAGGCATGACGAAAAATTCATAATGAACCTCATGAGTTCTAAATGTTTTTTTCAGAATATCTTCAGTCTTCATTCTGATTTGATGATATCCTGAACGAATATCCAACTTGGTGAAGTAAATTTATCATGCAATTAATCCAATAATTCATCAATGACAAGAATGGGAAATTTATCTTTAATAGTGAGCTTGTTGAGCTCCCTATAATCTGGACACATGCGCCATGATCAATCCTTCTTATGCACCAATACTACTAGAGCAAAGAATGAACTTTGACTAGGTTAAATTATACCACCATCTATCATTTCAGCAACCATACATTTAATTTCACTCTTTTGGGCATAGGGATATCTGTAAGGACAAATGTTTGGAGGAACACTTCTTGGAATCAAATGAATAGCATGATCATGATCACAAATAGGTGGGAGGCCTTTGGGAGTCTCAAATACCTTGGAATGATTATCCAAGACCTTTTGGAGATCGGGAGAAATAGATGATTTCGATGTGGGAACCTTTGGCAAACATAATTGTGAAATTACACCTCGTTGTTCTTTCTTTAGAATCTTTGTCATTCCGTTAGAGCTGATTATCTTTCCCGGTTTCCCTATGATACCCCTTCATTCAACTTCCTTTCCTTCTAAAGAAAATTTTTTGAAAACTAAAAGCTATTGTACCTAAGAATTGTAGCCATTGGACTCCTAGTACAACATCAGCACCACCCATTGGAATGGAAAGCATTGGGCTATTCAATACATATCCTCTCATGGCTAGCTTGATATTATGGCACTTTCCAGAGAAATTTATGGTTCCTCCACTTGCAACCATCACTTGACACTCCGGTGTTGGATATAGGAATCAATTCAATTCCTTGGCTATCCTACAATGAATAAAATTATGTGTACTTCCTGAATCAATCAACATTATTACCTTTTTCTTCTTGATATGTCCATTTATCTTGATAGTTTAAAGAATGCTAGTTCAGGACAATGCATTACAAGATATGGTCAGATTCATTTCTTATTGCTCTAGGGCTTGTTCCTGTTGTATATCCTCTTCTTTTGGTGTTTCTTGTTCTTTTTCTTCCTCCTCTTCACAATCTATGTAAAATAATTTTTTCTTAGCACACTTATGACCTTTAGTGTGTTTTCTACCACAACTGTAACAAAGCCGCTTTGATCTTTTTTCTTCCAATTGTTGTGTTGTCAACCTTGTAGGTTGTGGAAGGGTAGGAGCAACACTTCCATCTTTATAGTCATGAGTGGTAGTGTTATAGACATATTTGGGCACTACAACCTGTTAACACCTAGGTTGTTCCCTATGACTCCCAAGGGAATACGGCCGGGGTAACCACTAACCAATCTTTGGATTACAGTTTTCTAGCCCAGCTGTAATCAGAGAGGGCTCTCTCTGTAAGTTTTGTCTCTGTTCTATGGAAATTTTAGGCTAGTTATGAAGTTAAGGTCTTTGGTTTATGTTTGGTTGGGAGGATGTCTTTCTGAACCTTTCAAAGTGTAGTTCTGCAGGTAAAATTAGCCCATTGGGCAATGGAGTCTGTGGCTGTTGGTTTCTTGAAATCCTGAGTTTGATGCAGCTGGAGTTATAGGGCCATTTGGATACTTCATGAAACAAATTTTAAATTGTGATAATGGAGTGCAAACAGTCAGTAAAAAGCAATTAAGAATTCTTCACTAAGCTGGGATGTGAGAAAGGGATGTATTCCTCAGGAGCAAACTTGAATTCCTGAAACAATAATCACTGTGATGATATAGTGTGAAAAGGTAGCAATTAAGAATTACGCTTTCATTACTATAACTGAAGAACACTAAAAATAGCTTAGATTGAGTTCAGGGTAATCTGTGATTAAGTCCCGGAACTATTCATTTTCCTTGCTATTAACTGCTTAAACACAGGAAACATGAAAGAGATACGAAAGATAACAAACACATAACAAAGAGTTACAAGAGAAACTTATTGTGCCATGAGATACGCATGAATCCT
>APFE030521036.1:16977-62074 GCA_000404065.3 Pinus taeda | reverse complement strand
TTAGTGTATTTTCTATCACAACTGTAACAAATCCCTTTTTCTCTTTTTTCTTCCAATTGTTGTGGTGTCAACCTTGTATGTTGTGGAAGGCTAGGGGCAGCAACACTTCCATCTTTATAGTTGTAAGTGGTAGGATTAATTGTTTCCATAATTTTGATTTCAAATTTTCTTGCCAACCTAAATGCCTTCTCCAATGAATGAGGTTCCCAAAGGTGAACCTCATGTTGGATGTTATCCTTTAAAATCCCTATGAACACTTCAATCCTATGCTGCTCTGGAATACCATTTACCCTTATATTCAATTTTTGGAAGTCCTTAATGTGCTCCACCATTGAACCCTTTTGTTTGATATGTATCAATTGGCTAAAGAAGGTGTTGCTCTTTGTATCCTCATAATGTGCTATAATTTCCTCCGTAAAAATTAACCAAGTGATAATTTGTTAAGGAGAGGAAATCCATTGATACCATACAAACTGATTGGGTTCCAAATATAAAGTTATAATGCATACCTCTTATGTTATTTTCACATTATGGAGATCAAAATATTTCTCAATTTGTAGTATCCATGTTATAGGATCCTTGCCATAAAACTTCCTCATATCGATCTTTGGAATATGGTGGTTGTTCAATCCAACGTTATAGTCTATGAAATCATGATTGACATTTCTTTTGTTCTCATCATGAGTTTCCTCTACTACCTTTTCGCCATTAGGAAGCCTTTCTTGTAGCAAATTTGTCAAACCTTCCACTTCTTTCTTCAAATCTTCAATGTTCTCTTTCTTCAAATCATGATTAACATTTCTTTTGTTCTTATGATGAGTTTCTTGTACTACCTTTTCGCCATTAGGAAGTCTTTCTTGTAACAACTTTGTCAAACCTTCCTTCCAACCATCCATGTCTTTTTTCTTCAATGTTTCCTTTATGTTTTGCTTCTATACCATTGATGTCATTATTCAAACCATCCATCTTAGTTTCTATTACTTTTTGTAGGAGTGAAATTTGTTGCACTTGGTCTCGTAATTTTGATATATCATGTTGCATTTCTTTCTCTTCTTCATGTGCCATAGTAGATATTTTGGGTTTCTTAGTAGGTATTTCCATTTTATTTCTTTAGTTCATCAATTAATGATATTTATGCTTCACAATTCCATTTGAATCACTTAAAACTACTTTCTCAAACAAAACTTATGCGAGTTTAAAAAAACTACACACCCTTTTTTTTGCTTTGTAGGAGCTTCATATTAAATCTAAGGTATCTTTGTAATTGCGCTTCTTTAGGATCTGCAATTTTTCATTATGGTCACCCTATGAGTCTTATTTCCAAGATCACAAGTCTGACTGAGATTGGATTCTCCAAGAAAGAGTTATGCTCAATCGACCACAATGACCTGATTATAGACTAGTTTAGTAAAGCAAACTTGTACGAAGTGCCACGTGTCCCTGTTTTGACCTTAGACCCAAAAAAAGATACAGAACAAACTAGAGTCCATCCTCTTTCTATCACTTCTTACTAAATTTGAATATGATACTCAGAGAGAATGTTATGATGATTTTCCCAAGGTCGCTACTTTGAGATTGAATTCTAGAGCCTGCAAAAACCTAAATTTCACAATTCGTATATTCGAAAATATAGTGTGACAAGAATTGAAATTTAGACACGAGGTTCATCTAGGTTTTGGATCAAATGGGTTTTAATTTTAGCTTCTGAAGCTTTGTAGAAAAAATGTTATAGTGAAACTTACACAATGTTCTGTTTGAAGCAGCAAAACCCTAGAACCAAAGCTCTGATACCAAATGTTATGCAACCAACTCAGAAAATAGAATGAGAGATAGATTAGCAACTTCAAAATTAGCCTCTTTGAGGGGGAAACCTCCTTCACATTACACAAATGAATAATTCCTGGATGACACAAATGACAAAACCTCCTTTCTATATATAGGAGTCTATGGTGACACAATTTAATCAGAGTTGACATAACAATATTAATGTAAGGGCACAACAATAACAATAGTGGACTTCTATGGGGCACAATAATAATAATATGGGGAAAATAAGGGCACAAAAATACAATAAGGGGCTATGATGACAACAATAATGGGGGAATACACTAGTATAATAAGGGACTAACAATATATGTCTAGAAAATAAAAGAAATGTGATGAGCAGACCTTAGAAAAATAAGAATAATGTGATTACTAGTTTAAATACCACATTTGATTTAAATAAAAATGTTTTATTATTTAATCACACCGTTTAAGTGCAATTAAATTAGTTTTAATAAAGTTCTTTAATTAATTAATTTCATAGTTTAAGCATGATTAATTAAATGTTAATAAAGTTCTTTTTGATACAATGCTTTGTTGTTTTGTAATAAAGATCAATATATAAAAAAGGGCCTTGATCTAAAACGCCCAGATCAATGGCAGGTGATCACTTTGGAGCCCCCCGTCCCCTCTGACAGTTAATTGAGAGGGGGAGTCCAAAAATCCTTTTCTCCTGTTAAAAATTTTGCGACATGGCGCTCTTTGGTGGACTTTGTACCCCCCTCCCCTAAAATGACTTACCACTTGCCCCCACCCCCTCTGAAATAAACTTTTACCTCTTCCCGCCTTGAAAGTGACCATTAACTCTACTACCCGCTCCACTCCTCTTCCGCCACATGGCGCATCCCATCCACTCTGATCTTACTGCTATCATTTCCCATCTAACTCCGCCCTACCAAATGGCACATCCCTATGCTCATCACTAATCATTAAATATCCATCAAACACCTAACCATTCCTAGATTAATGAATTTATCCCGTTAAATGGATAATTGTCCAAACGGTAAGTGATCGGGCCAATAAAATCACCAAAACCCTATTAAGTCAGCTTTCCATCTACAATCAGTCAGCAAGTCGACTTGTCACTGCTACCACTCATCAAGCCACTAGTGTCATCTCACAATTGTCTGGTAATTACAACGTTTCCTTCCTTTTATTTCCAAAATGTCTTCTAAAGAAAAATTAAAAGCCAAAATAGGAAACCCCCTACTTCCCCCTGTGATTGATTTAGACCATCAACCATTAGTCGAAGAACATTATAAGATTTCTTAAACCAGTTGTGAGTTCAACCTCTACGAACTCTACAACTAGTTAAAAAAAAAAATCCTTGACCTCAGTGACGAATTGAGCTTGTGAAACTCCTTCCTGTCTCAATTCATTTTCCCCAAACCCATCATTTTCTAGAATTTGTGGCATGGTGCTATTTTAGGTATATACCCAGTCAAAGGGAATTGGTAGCTTAGAACAATGATATTCTTTTCATAACTACCCCTGATTCCATAATCAAAATGCTTCAGATTCATAATTCTGACTCTACAAAACCCTTTTTAGTAGATTCCCTCATGGAACTCTACAAAATCCTCACTTTCCCTCACAGAGCCAAAATACTCGAGACATTTCTATTTGAGAATGTCTAATTTCCTAAAAAAATTCCTCCTAATCCATCCTCCATGTTCCTTGAAATGACAAAGAAAATTATCTCAATGGTTTCATGTTTACTGGGCTATTAATCCAATCAAAGGGTTGATGAAGCCATCATAGGGTTTTTATTAGTTTTCTCAATAGGTGAAAAGCCCTTAGTCATCTTCATTTATAGTGACCCTGAACAATTCCTAAAGTTTTCTACACAAGGGGTCTTTAAGTATGTTTCAATTTTACTGTATTTTTTTTTGTTCCATCAACTAGACATGTTTCAATTTCCTTTATAGAAACTGGATGAACAAGGGAATTCCTAGTCTATGATTCATTGGACTTCCTTGGTAAGGAATCATATCAATGAATTCACCTTCAGTGATTATGTAGATCAATTTTTGTATACAGTTTCTTTCCTATTACATAGTGATGCTGAACCAAGGATAGGACCTAAGATAAAAATATTTCTACATCTAAGTGAGTAAACAAAGATAGGTGATTGGTAACTGTACAAAAATTTTGCTGAGATCAAAGTGTATGGGTGCGAATTGCCTCCATACAAGTTATGCAAATTTGTTCCCATGGGAATATTTTCTCTAGAATATATTAGACAAATGATTAATATGGATGAGCTACACTTTGTGGCAGCCAAGAATAAATCTCAATTCAAGATCAAAACATAGGTTGAGCCTTTTATTTGTAATACCGGGAAAGCAACCAAAGAAGAAGATCTTCTCCTCAAGCAAATGAATTTTAAATTCAGCTTCACCTGGTCATATGACCCTTTGGGAATAGTTTCAAACTGAGAGTATAGAAGAAGACTACTCCCTACACTAATACTCCCACACCAGAAATGGAAAAATATATGAACCAGGATCAATGCCAGGAAAATACTTTGCAGGAGGCAGAAGAATAGGTACTCTCTACAATGGCATCACATACTCCAACACCACAGGAGAAGCAGGAAAAAAGACCAAGGGAGGATGTTTCCCCTACATTCACAAAACATCAGGGTAAAGAGTTTCTGTTTTACAAGAAGAGATAGAATACCAATCCAACAAAAGAATCCTTTCAAGAGGAAAATGTACAATCCACTAAAGTTTTGACAGGCCCCTATACTTCTACTAGGAATGAATATATTTTCTTAGGATCTTCATCATCTTTAGCTTCACAAGAGCCATTGGACACATCTTAGTTAGGAGAATTGGTTCATCACCAAGCTGAACAAAACATATTTTCCAAGTATAAGGAAACTAAGAAGAAAAATGAAATTCTAAAAGCTACTACCTATTCTACATTTTGGAAACATACAACATCCTCATCGCATAGGCTTCTATCTACCTTTGACATAGAGAAAGGAAAGTTGCAGATCACCCTCCTCAAGGCTGAGGTTCCTTTTCCCAAAGTTGCAGATGAATACAAGAAATCTATTTTTTCTTTCAATGTTGATCAAATCCATCCCATTTATCAAATGGAATTACACAAACAAATAGGTGAGATGTTGTACTCAACCTTGACAAACTTAGCAATGGTACCTTCTAGGCTGCAAGCTTTGGTAAACAACATTCAATCCCAACTCAAACTAGAAAATATATATTCTTTAGCTAAAGACACTAAGATTAAGTGTTTAGACAATCTAGTAATAAAAATGGGATATGATCCCAGTAATGTGAAAGGTGCAGAGGAAATTATTAGAAGGAAGAATACTAACATTGCAGCTCTAAAGAAGCAACCCAAGCTTCCATCCACTAAAGATCCATAGACCAAGGAAGTTGGACAACTAGAGAAAAATAAATAAGACATATTCAAGATTATCGTTGAACAAAATGGGAAAATGAAAGAGATGGAGACTGAAATGGAAAAATTGCTAAAGGAGAAAGAACAATCAACACAATTAGCAGTTATTCAACTCACATCATTTCCGATTGCAGGTAAATTGACAACATGAGCTTCCACTTTAGCAACCATCACAGTTGAAGCACAATATACAGATTCATCAGGATAATTAGTCAAAGCAATGGAGGACCTGTCTATCAAAGGGTAGGAGATTGAGAAGCGGAAAGCTCAATTAAATAATTTCCAAGAGCAAAAATTAAATATTTATAATGTGTACGTGGTAGAGCTTCAAAAGGTCACAAGTTAACCTAGATAATTGAACAACTGGAAAATGAGTCTACCATGGCACAAACACTTGCACAGGAAAAAGAAAACATTTGCATAGAAATCAATAAATCTATTAATGAAATATGGCCCTTTATTGAGATTATATTTTAGTAGAAAGAATTAGTGCAGATATCAAAATATGTCATTCATGAAGTAAAAGAAAATTTAGGACAGAAATCAGGTGAAGCCACTGCATTAATAAGGATTCTAAATTCAAAGACAAAGGAGGAAATATAGGAATTTGAAATTACAGATAGGACAGAAACAATCCTTGAGGTGAAAAGAGTCCTTACAAAAAGGAACTTGACATTACAGTTAGAAAAAAAGTGCCATAACTTGGAGGTGAACATTCACAAGTTTCAAAAAAATTCAATGTACTACATCATAAGGGGCTTCCAAGGTTGAAAGGAATTGGAGATAAATTGGTTCAGTTAAATGATTATCAACAGAAATTATACTCCATAGCAAGAGATAAGTCAATGTTTTCCACCATCAAAGGACCCATCACAAGAAAAGCCTTCATCGAAGGTTTGAAATTCGACTTTCTTATCAAACATGAGATAAAAGGTTAATCAAACCTACTTTCCAAAATTACACCGAGGTGGATGAAATATACAAGAAGTTAATTAAGTTCTCCACCACATATGAAGATAGATGGGATAAACCATGCCAACTTCTTGACTAAAATAGGTGTTCATCTTCAACAACAAAGCACCAATTTTTCAGGCTAAGTTAGTGCCATAATCCTCGAAGATAGTGCCAGAGAGCTACAATAGTTTTATTTGCCTAGATTTTTGTACTATTTTTGTAAACAATTTTTTATGATATTTTGTAGAAAATATTTATATTTTAAATAAGATATTTTGATTTAAAGCACATACATAAAACTATCTACATGTTGATTCATACCATCATCCATTGCAAAAAATTGGCGTCTTAAACACTCTTGTTGTTAGGGCTCTCAGAATTTTTGACTCTGATCACCTAAATAAAGAAATTAAACACTTAACCTCTACTTTTAAGGATATAGGATACAAGGAGTTTAATATTAAGAAAGCTATAAAAAGAGCTCAAGAAAAGGTCCTCTCCAGGGGTCCCCAAGAAAACTATGGGAAAGAAAATTGTGGGAAAGTGTACCTCCCATTCATTCAAGGGGTTACAGATAAAATTGCTAAAATCTTAAGAAAGAAGGACATAGACACTCAGTTTACAACATGTGGAACAATTAGGTAGAAAATGAGGTCAGTTAAGGATAACATAGATCATCAACAACTTAAGGCTGTGTATAAGATTGATTGTTCATGCAGCAAGAGTTATATTGGGGAAACAGGACGATCTTTGAAAACAAGACTTAAAGAGCATGGAGCTGATACTAAGAATGGGAGATCTCGTACATCATCCCTTGCGGAACACTCATGCAAAACCAAGCATCATGTGTGTTTGGAGGATGCCAAAATTATTGCAAGAGAGGATCATTATCAAAAGAGGAAAATGAGAGAGGCTATCGAAATTATAAAGTTTCCTCATAATATCAACAAGGACAACGGAATGAGATTAGTGGAAACTGATTTCCCCTAATTAAACATATCAATCCCTCAAAATCTTTCGAGGTGTAGTATCACTGATATCTTCCTCCCCGTTCCTTAATTAATAGCATATGTCTTAGCGATAAGAATTTTTTTAGGAATTAATAATTATTTATTTGACATAATAACCATTTATCTGTAAATAGAAAAATAAATGATTATTATTAATAATTATTAATTATTAAGACTATTTAGATGATTACTAAATAATAAATAAATTGAGTAACTAATATAACAAAATATAAAAAAAATTATTCTAGTGACAATAGATTTTAAAATTAACATTATTAAAAAGTATAAATTAATTAAATAATTTATTTCTTTGTTAGTTAGTACTTAGGGTTTAATTATCTATCAATGAAATTAATCTATAAATCATAAAAATAAAATAGGAATAAAATAATTCAATCTTAATCAGATAAAATCATTTATTACTTTCCCAGTTAAGTATTTAATGCATTAATTAATTAATTAATTTGTTTCGGTAAAAATTTTATTAGACTTATATTTTATAAATAAATTATTGAAAATTTAGTAATCCATATTTAAGGATTAGAAAAATTTGAATTTAAATTGAAATAAACCAATTTTATTTAATTAGGTTACTAAATTAAAAGAAAAATTAAAATTAAAATTAGATACTAATTAAAATTAAAAACTAATTATACAAAATAAACTTATTACATTTAATATACTTAAATATATTTATTCATTTGTTATTTCATTACAACTAATTAGTCTTATTATTTAGTAATTCATAATAGGTTAATTAAAATAAGGAATTTAATTAAAATAAATAAATTAAAATTAAATTAAAATAATCAAAACTAAAAAAAAAATGAATAGTATATGTAGTTTAGTTTTTAAATTAGTCGGTTTCTACTTGGATTTATAATACATTAGGTATTTATTTATCTATTCTGGTTGGAAGATTCTTCTCTCATTTTATCATTCATTTTATGTCGTGATGATGGATTCCCTTTGGGGTTCGAAACGACGACATAATGAACATAGTATTGTGGATAATCCAGATCATACTTTCCAAATTGTATAAATTCTTCATAATTCGAAGTAAAAAGGGTTGGAACTTGTCTAAAGAAAGAAGATCCTTGATGTAAAGTTGTGCATGTACTGAAGTGATCTATTTCATTAATACAGAAAGTTTGTTCCAGGATTCCTTTATCAGGAAATTGGTGATGTCTTCTCTCATGTAAACTTGTTGTTTTCCCACTTTTTCATATGTTTCATTGTCTCTATTGTTTAAAGAAGATTAAGGGATGAATTTATTTGAATATATTTTGCTCTGGCTTATAAACAATCTATATGTTTTCACTATTATGTTAAATATAGAATTCATCCTAGTATGCTCTATGCTTAACTAAATTTAAGTCTTTTCATCCCATTCATTCCATAAATTGTCTAAAGATCCAAAAGCCTGCCTACCTTACCTTGTTACATCTATTCTGTCAAACTTGTATTTAATCACCCTAAAACTTATAGCTCCATTTCCTAATGGATTGTCCTTGTAGTTTTAACCAAACCTTTGAAAGAATCAAACTTCGAACTCATAACTAACCTAATATCCTAAATCAACAAATCTAAATCATATAGAGAGATCCCTCTCTAAAGCTGAAAGGGCTAGATCCCAGCTTCCAAAATGGTTTTGTGGTTACCTCTGGGTTTCTCTCAGAGCCTTGGGAAATTATGGAGTGATAACATTCTGGCGACCATACTGGGGAAATGTTTCATCATCCTCAAGATAGACTATTAAGTTTTAGATCTGATTTCTAATGGTTGATACTAATTAGAGATAAGAAGGCTAAACCATTCACCTAGTGACTTGTTTGGTCAATTTAATGTTCTTAAATTTCTTACATAAATTATCGACCAGAGTTGGTAAACTTGTGAAGTGCAAGTGCACAATATATGCTAGAAGCCTTCTTGAGTTTATTAAAATGATGACTGTGTTTATTTTAAGGATTTTCTTTATTCTTATGTTCCTAATGAAATTGATGATTTACAATTATATTCCTATAAACAAGTCTGAAAAGAAAATTAAAACAAGTTATCATGGTCCTATTTAACTGGCTATCGTTAGTTTCGAAAGAACTACTATGTAAGGTAATGGAAAGGCAAAACTACTTTGTAAATTCTATGAAAACAATCTTTAAGATAAATTGTGTTTTTGAAAAGAAACTAAAAAGAAAGTTATTCTAAAATCTGAGAATAAAATACTTATGTTCTATAAAGACAATTATTTATGCTCTAAAAGAGAATCACTTCTATTCTAGAATGAATTTATAAAGCATCCTATGCTAAGATCTCTACACTGTAATTAACAATTCAACATTGAAATGATAAAGTAAAAATAGAAGGAATGCAATCTAATAGATGTATTTTCTATGAAAAGAAGAAGAGTATATACATGGTTCTACTTTAGAAAGCATATAAATGATTGAAATTGGTAGACAAAAAAAAAGACTGTAAACAAATGACTATAAAGAAACTGAAGCTACAATAATGAAATTTTGGAAATAACAAAAAGGAATGACTAAGCTAAACGTAAAAAAATGAACCTAAACTGTCTACAAGGGCCCTCCACAAAAAGGTAAGTTTTAGAACTTTAATTCAACAGCTAACTACGCATGAGGTTGATGAAAATGATTCTTCAATTAAAGAGAACACAGTTGATAAAACTTCAAGCAACCATTCAAATATTACATATGCGCCTTCTCTGCTTTCTGTTTATAGAGTATATATGTAGAATTTGTGCTCAACAGATTGAAATTTTTATGCCTTATAAAACTTAAAGCAATCCTAGTTTGAATTCTAATATATAACGGAGTAATAATATTTCTCTACAATTTTCTATTTGGAAAGCAAATCGGAGAGTCGTGATTTGTCTAAACTCTCCCTACTCCGCTTATCCACATATTGACTTGGTTCTTTAACTACGCCACTGGTTGATTCCCTTGATGATTTGGCTCGCGTGAATAGGAGGAGATCCATGAGGAGATCAATCCCCATCTACCCATGTGATTCTTTGCTTAGCTGACGTATTGGAATCCGATAAACCATGGAGATAGCTGTGGAATCATGAAACAACTACAGAATTGTATTATTTATGTAGCTATTGCAATCTTTTAACTTAACAATAAGGCACATTAATAAATATTAAAAATAATACATATGACTGCCTTACCATGTCAAAATCTCTATCTCACTTCTTATTTGAGTTGATAACGATGATGAAAATAAGAAAAATGGATGAAAAGAGTGTCAAAAACAAAACGGTCATAAGACTCTACATTCCCGCATGTTGAGGTTTTTGCATGTCCTCATGCAAAACACAAAATCGATGTCTCCTGTTTAATTATTGCATTTATTTTGAGACCTCTACAAGCACATCCAAATTCATATTTTCCCTTTTGTTTCCAACCATTGCCATCCTTGGTATTTTCATGAGAATCTTGCACTTCAAGTTTATGTCTTGCCTTTGTAGAGCTCTGTTTTTCTGCTTCAACTTCTTATTTTTCTTATACCACAGACTTAGGTGTAAAAGAATATTGCCACTCTTAGCTATTTGGATTTCACTCTGCGCCTTTAAGGTTTGATTCTCCTTCTGAATATACCTATTTATTGTCTCCAGCTAGAAATTTTCTTGTTTTGAAATATTTATCACTGGAGGTTCTTGTGGTTTACTAAACTGGAATTATTCTTGATTTAAACTCTTGTTCTTGATGCATTTCTTTTCTCCAAGGACTCGATATAATCATAAATTTCCTACTATACATGATCAATTTCAGGTGTTCTTCGGCCTGGGCTCTGAGGTGGTGAGATGAAAGTTGGCAAGAAACCCTTGAATCTTCTTTTTTCTTCTAATTCGACACACTCTATACTTTTTGAAGGTAGTTCTTTTGTTGTTGGATTGAGTCTGGTACTTCTTCTTAAAATTTTCACATGAGGAATTTGAATTTTTGATTTCTTCCTTTCTATCTTAGAATTTTCTATTTTGGGTGTGCTCTCTATTTTTTTGTTGGCTTTCTCTCTTCTAACATTATTCTTGTTTATATTCTTTAAAATTTTTGCAAGAGGAATGTCATCCTTTGACAGCTCATGTGGTTATTGTTGCTCTTATTCCATTGGTTCTTCAATTTTTATTTTTCTCCCTCTCTTGTTTTTGCTGCCACTTGGTTGTTCTTGAGTATATTCCTTAAAATGATTCCTCACTAAAAATCTTTCCCTATCATCACCCACATTTTTAAGATGAAATTCAACAAGGATTTTAACAAGACCATGGTGATACGTTGTATACTCTATAAACTGAATTTTCCTTTGAACATTCCCTGACATCTTCCTTAGACTATTAAGTAAGAACTATGGAATATTTATTCCATTATCCTAAATAAAATTCCAGTCGAATATGAATTTTTGAATTATCAAAAGTAAATTTCTCCACTTACTTTTCAATCCTGTGCTTGTAACTCCCTTCTTAAAAATAGTGGTGTCCATGCTAGGTTTCTTTAGAAAAATCTTCCAGTCCTCTCTCTCAATACCTCTGTTTTTAAACCATTTTCTCCAATTCGAGGCAATCTGGTAGCTTCAACAATAAAGGACTCCATTACTGTAAATTTTATGTCCCCTATCTCGACTTCCACCCCATCAAAAGCTCTGGTGAAGGATTTGGTTACTTCTTTGTGGAAACCATCGAATTTATCCACAAACTCCAACCACTATGCTTTTTGCAATAATCTCTTGTTTGTGGATATCCTTCTAAAAAATTTCTCCCTGCTGGTTCTGTTCTGACTATAAAGCCCATGGATGAGAAGCTTTGTCTCAAGACTGTTTTGTTTGACAGGGTATGAGGGTTTCAAAGTGATGAGGATGAGAGTGTGAATAATGGGAGTGTAAGTGGTAAGGGTATAAATAAGTGCGACAGAATCTAACCATTGAGATCATGAATGAAAATTATTTGGGTTATCAGATCAATAAAATCGGGATGTGGATTGGAGTGTAAGTATAGTGATGAGGAGTGAATGGCAGTTTAGATCCGATTTGACATGATACTATCAACTCTTAGTAATAATGATTTTGAATTTTGGTAGTATGATGTCTATATGATTCATACATTTAATGTTTTTGATCCCTATTATCAAATTAAAGAGTTACATACCTTTGAAAAATTGCTTTCTAACCTTTGGTTTCTCCTATATTAATTTTCTTCAGGTGCTTTGAAGAGGAGGGAGTCAATCACTCTTTCAATTGTTTCGTCAGAAATTCCCGTGGAATTGGCTACAAAAACTCAGTAATTTTGTATCTATTTTTATTTATGAAAATAAAAGAGTGGGATATAAATAAAGTGGGTTTAGAACATGTATGACGAAAATTTAAGGTGTCGAAAATTGATTTTCACCTTATATTTTCTATATAAACATGCCAACCATTGTTGGTTTTCAAATTTATCATTTTTTATTTTTTAGTTTTATTTATTTTCTTTTCTTTTATATTTTAGAAATAAAAATACTTTTGGAGATCAAGTTGGGGAAGAAGGAAAATCCTTCTTCACCAACTTTAAATCAGTATTATCTTGCAAATATTTGATAAATTCTTCCTTGGTCAATGGATCATGATAAATCCTTAGTGATGACCGTTCACAAGAAAAGTGGTCCTTTCATCATCAATAGTTCTGATCCTAACTACACCATTATCAAAGACTATTTCAATCTCATAAGGCCCAAGCCAATGAGTTTGAAATTTCCCTTGGAAATCTTTGAACTTTGAATCAAACAGTAATGCCCAATATCCTCACTGGAAATTTCTCTCTTTGATATATTTATCATGCCATCTATATATCTATTGTTGAACTAGATTGGTTCTTTGGATTGCATCTTGTCTTATCTCATCAAGTTCATTACGTTGCTCCATTCTTTGTTTTTGTGCCTCTGAAAGATCAAGACCCAATTTGACTTCTGTCTTGAAAGTTTTGACTTGAATCTCAATGGGAAATAAGACTTTTTTCCCACAAACAAACTCATAAGGAGTATGCCCTGTAGTATTTCTCCATGTGGTACGATATGCCCATAAAGCTTTTGGAAGATTTTCTGCCCAATCTTTTCTATGCAGATGCATAGTTTTGGTGAGAATTGCTTCAATTACCTTATTGGTGGACTCTACCTATCCATTTGCTTGAGGATTATATGGAGTAGACATTCGATGTTTAATTTTGTATTCCTCCATTATCTTTTGTACCAACTTGGATGTGAATTAAGTACCTTGAACTGTTACAATTTCTCTTAGGACTCCAAAACAAGTAAAAATATAATCGGAAAGAAATGAAATTACATCATTTTCAGTAGAAAAAAGAGGTGCTTTAACTTCTACCCATTTCGTAACATAATCATTGCAAAAAAGAATGTACTTTTTTTGTCTCGAATTTGGATTGATTGGACCAACAATATCTAGAGCACATTTTTCAAAAGGCTCATTAAGTACCCAAGGTGGTAGAGGTATCTCATCATAAGGAACATGTTTCCCCATCCTTTGACAACAATCACATGTCCCAACATACTCACTGGCATCCTTAAAAATGGAAGGTCAATAGTATCCTATGCGAAGGACTTTGTAAGAAGTTATTTTATCAGCGAACTGTCCTCCACATGGCTCATCATGACAAGCTTTTGGTATCTTTGGTACTTCATATTCTCTAAAACACCTTCAGATGATTAGATTTGGCCTTGTTTTATAAAGTTATTCATTAATCCATGAATAAGATGCACTAATTTGAATTACCTTCCTTTTTTCTCGAGGAGAGAAGTATGATGGTAACTTTCCTGTAGCCAAATAGTTAGCAATATCTGCAAACCATGGAAATGTATTAGATACTGCAAAAAGATATTCATCTAGAAAAGTATCTTCTACAAGCACGTTATTGTTATCATTTTGAATATTTGATAAAAAAGTCAACAACTGTATTTTGTTTTCCAGGTCGATCCAAAATAGTAATGTTAAACTCTTGCAACAACAACAAACATCTAGTGATTATGCCATTAGTGATTGGTATATTCATTAAGTATCTATTTGGAAAATGATCAATATGTACAAAAGTTTCATAGCCAGTAATATAATGTCTGAATTTATTGATGGCATGAACAATGGCTAAAAACTCCTTCTCTGTGATAGTATAATTTAACTCTGCAAAAGTCAAATTTTTACTTGTGTAGTAAATGGAATATGGAGTTAAGTCGTTTTGTCCTAGTACAACTCCTAAAGCTGTGTCTAAAGCATTAGTCGAAATGTGAAAAATTAATTTCCAATTTGGTCCTCTAATAGTGGGTGCTTCAGAGATTTTATGTTTTAATGACTCAAAGACCTTTCTGCAATCATAATTTCAATTCAATTCAAAATCTTCTGTGAGAAGTTTAAAAAGTGGAGATTTAATTTTTGTAAAGTTTTGTATGAGTCATCTATAATAACCAATGAAACCAAGAAAAATTCTAACATCTTGTTGACTGGTTGGAATTGATAATTTAGAAATAACTTGTACTTTAGATGTGTCCACTCTAATTACATTTCCTAAAATATGGTGTCCTAAAACAATTCCCTTAGTAAAAATCAATAAACAATTTTCATGGCTTAATGAGATATTTTCCTCTTTACATCTAATGAGAACTTTTTCCAAAATTTCAAGAGCTTATTCAAAAGAATTTCCATAAATTGTAAAATCGTCCATATACACTTCCACACAATCATGAATTAGATCAGAAAAAATACCTAATACTGCTCTTTGGAATGTTGCAGGAGAATTACATAATCCAAAAGGAAGTACTCGATAAGCATAAGTTCCCCATGGGCACGTAAAGGTAATTTTATCTTGGTCTTCAGGGGCTACTTTGATTTGATTATACCCACTAAAACCATCTAAAAATGAAAAATATTTCTTTCCTGCCAATGTATCTAAAACTTGATCTATGAAAGGGAGTGGAAAGTGATCTTTTAAAGTGGCTTTATTCAATTCCCTATAGTCAATACACACTCTCCATTTTCCATTATTTTTAGCAACAATTACTAAGGGTGAAACCCACTAACTGTCTGATATTGGATAGATGAAATTGACATTCAACAATTTTTGTAGTTGTTCCTTAACAATCTCCCTTGTATTTGGATTGATTCTTCTTTGAGGTTGTTGAATTGGTTTGGAATTTTCTTCAATGTAGATATTATGTATACAAGTATTAGGATTAATTCCATTCATGTCAGTATATTCCCATGTATAGGAAGATGAATGTTCTTGTAACATCTTGATTAATTCCTTCTTTTGAAATTATTCCAAGTTATTGTTGATATTCAAAGTTTTTCCTTGAAATATTTTAATTATAGAATTTCCAAATTTTTCCATAGAATTCAAGTATAGTTGACATGATGATAAATATTCAATATTGCATTGTTCTTGAAAATTCTGACTAGATTCACAATATGACGAAAATTCATTATTTTCCATTAAATTAGAAATTTGATCTTCTTCATCTATTTGTGAAGTACCAAATATTGGTCTTATATCAAAGTCATCGTCTATCCATTCTTGATTTTCAACCTCTATTGTTGTTTTTGCTGGTGGATATAGTGTGAATTTATTTGTTGTACTCCCATAAAAAATGAACATATCACCAAATCTACAACTTATAAAAGCATCGGTTGTAGCTAGCCATGGTCTTCCTAGAATCAATGGATGTCCTCCTAAGTTATTCTTGGGCATTAAAATGATAAAATCAACAGGGTATTCCTAAGAATATAATAATACATATATTTCTTCCAATACACCATCAGGTTTGATTACAGATCTATTTGCCAATTGTAATAGTGTAGGTGTATATTGAAGATTAGAAAGTTTTAATTGATTCATAGTGTGTTTACTCATGATATTTATGGCTGCTCCTAGATAAATAAATGTATTTGGGATCTCCATACAATTGATGTGTGTTTTCACATTGGGACTTCCTAGATCAAGATATTTCTGAATTGTTGTTTTACCCATCATGATATCTGAAAATTTTCCAACTAGTTGGATTCTTTTGATTTCTTTTCTTTTTCTTCCAGGTCTTCTTATTCTTAAGTCCCTAATTGTTTTTGTGAAAATTGGTATTTCCTTAATGGATTGAAGAAAAGAAATCTTTATGTAAACATTCTTTAGTTCATCTAACATGTCATAATCATGCAATAGAATTTGTTTTTCTACCCCTTCATCAATTTTTAATCTTTGAGGGAAAGGTGGTTTTGAAACAAATACTGAAGGTTGTTCCATAATAGGAGTTGAGTTATTTGAATGTGTTGGAGTAACTTGTTTTTGAGTTTTTTTATTTTTCATTAAGAGACTTTTCCTCTTCAAAGATATTTTCTTTTTCATTTTCTTGAATAACAACTTATGTGGACTTCTTTTCTAATATTCTACTAGATCTAAGTTGAACATTGTTTAGATCTAGTGGAGTTATCATGTAGGTTTGAAAATTTTGTCCTTCCATATTGTAAATAGGTTGTGAATTTTTATTATTATTTGGATTTGGGAGTGGTTGTGCAGGAAATTGGTTTGGTCTTTAAGGAAATGGTAATGAAAGTTGTGGATTCAAATTGTGAGGTTGAGTTTGTTGAACAGGATGAGGATAATATTGTGGAGGGAAATTAGGATATGATTGTTGAAACTATGGAAATTGAGGATAATGAGGATATTGAGGGTATTTTCCATAAGGATTTTTCCATCTGTGTGACCAAGGTTGTGGCCAAGGTTTCCAAGGCATTGGGGTAGTCCAATTACTTTGTGAAGTTTGTGCAAATGGTTGAGTATTAAAACCTTGAGCTATATTTGGCTATGGATTCTGCCAAGGTCTTTTAGCAATAAAACAGAGAGGACCTACCTGATTTGGTATTGCTTCTTGATAGACAAATTTAATAGCTAGTATTGAGGGAAATTATTTTGTATCATGGCTTTCCACAAAAATAACACAAGTTTCTACACTTTTTAAAATAACAGGACATTCTCTCAAGGCATGCTTCTTTCTGCACTTAGGGTAAAAAATGGACAATGTAACAATTTCAACTTTTTGCTTGTTTTGTATTTTAAGGGTGTCAATTTGTTCACTAAGACTCCCTAAAATATCTATTTTAAAATTATCAAGAAAATTTCCTTATTCTGCTCTACTTACTGTCCTAGTTGTAGATATATTAATCCTTGATAAAAGAGGATCTCTTGGATTTTCCTTGGTTCTTGCTTTCCCTCTTGAAATGTGTATGCACAACTCACAAATTTCTCCTAGTGACAACTGAAGAATGTCTCCCTTACCCATTATATTTACAAGATCAATCCACTCATTTCTAATGGATTTCAATAAGAGAGATTTCAAAGTTTCCTCATCTAGATTATTCATTTTTTCCCTTTTTACATTGTAAGAAAATCTTTCGATGAAATCTTCAAGATTTTCATCTTATTTTTGTATCATTTTAAATATTTCATATTTAATTTTATGGGGCATACAATAATCCTTATATTTCTCTAAGAATGTAGTTTTCATTTGTTCCCATGTTCTCATGGATTTTATTTCTAAACTCATAGACCATTTTAATGTTGAATCTTTAAGGGTTGCAAGGAATAACTTCAACTTTTAAGAATCATGTAGATAATAATATGATCTACACAAGACTTCAAATTCAAAGAGAAATGTCTTAGGATCTTCACTTCTTAATCGATAAAAGTTTGGAAGGATAGAGGGTTAGATATTTTTCATTGTTACAATTGTATCTTCATCAAGGATAGGAAATCCAAAGGGTTCTGGATTTATATATTCTCCTCTTCCTCTTTCTCCACCTCTTCCACCTCCTCTTTCACCTCCTATTCTCCCTCCAATCCTAGCTTGTTCACCATTCAAGTATGTACCTCTCCTTCCCCTTATCCAACCATTGTAGATTCTTCAAAACTAATATAGGGTTTTGGTTCTAGTTCTGAGATTGGGTTTTCAACTTCCTCTAGTTCCTCTGATTCTTCTATCAATAGTTTGAAGTAGGTTTCTTCTTCCTCTCCTTCAGTATCAAATTCCAACTCTTGTACTAGAATTTGTTCTCTAGTTGAAGATAGGAAAATTATTCCTATTGTTGGGGATATGGGATCTTCTTCTATTATGGCTTATGTCGATGAAATTGGTGAATCTCTAGGTTGGATTTCAGATCTTAATACCTTAGGAAGTTTATGTTTGTCTGCCATGGATGTAATTCGAGTTTGTGTGGGTGGTGTGGCAATATTAGGTCGTGGTGGGGCAAGTGATTTTGTCGGAATTAAGCTCTTTCCTCTACCTACATATCTAGCCCTAAAGTCTCTTTCCTTATGCATATCATGTTTTATTCTTTTTTGTTTTTGTTTTTGTTCTTTTTTATCCAAAAGAGATCAAGACTTCTATTTACACCTCCCTACCAATGGTGCCAAAATGTTTGGTCAATTTAATGTTCATAAATTTCTTACATAAATTATCGACCAGAGTTGGTAAAGTTGTGAAGTGCAAGTGAACTATATATGCTAGAAGCCTTATTGAGTTTATTAAAATGATGATTGTGTTTATTTTAAGAATTTTCTTTATTCTTATGTTCCTAATGAAATTGATTATTTACAATTAAATTCCTACAATCAACTTTGAAAAGAAAATTAAAACAAGCTATCATGATCCTATTTAACTAGATATCGTTAGTTTGAAAAGAACTACTATGCAAGGTAATGGAAAAGAAAAACTACTTTGTAAATTCTACGAAAAACTTCTTTAATATAAATTGTGTTTTTGAAAAGAAACTAAAAAGAAAGTTATTCTAAAATCTGTGAATAAACTACTTATGTTCTAGAAAGTCAATTATTTATGCTCTAAATGAGAATCACTTCTATTCTAGAATGAATTTATAAAGCATTCTATGTTAAGATCTCTACACTGCAATTATCAATTCAACTTTGAAATGATAAAGTAAAAATAGAAGGAATGCAATCTAACAGATGTATTTTCTATGAAAAGAAGAAGAGTATATACGTGGTTCTATTTTAGAAAGCATATAAATGATTGAAATTGGTAGACAACAAAAAAAAGACTATAAAAAAATGACTATAAAGAAATTGAAGCTACAATTATGAAATTATGAAAATAGTTAAAATGGAATAACTGAGCTAAACGTAAAATATTGAACCTCAACTCTCTACAGGGGCCCTCCACAAAACAACATGTTTTAGAAATTTAATTCAATATCTAACTGCACATGAGGTTGCCGAAAATGCTTCTTCAATCAAAGAGAACAGATTTTATAAAAATTCAAACAATCATTCAAAGATTACATACACACCTCTGCTTTCTATTTACAAAGCATACATATATAGTTAGTGCTCAATAGATTGAGACTTTTATTCCTTATAAAACTTAAAACAATCCTAGTTTGAACTCTAATATATAAGGAAGTAATAACACTTCTCTACGATTTTCTATTTGGAAACAAAATCAGAGAGTCATGATTTATCTGAACTCTCTCTGCTCCACTTATCCACATATTGACTTGCTTCTTTAACTGTGCCACTGGCAATTCCCTTGATGATTTAGCTAAGGCGAATAGGAGGAGATCCATGAGGAGATCAATCCCCCTTCCCATGTACTTCTTTGCTTGGCTGGCATACTGGAATCCGACAAACCATGGAGATAGTTGTAAAATCATGAAACAACTGCAGAATCATATTAATTTTGTAGCTATTGCAATCTTTTAACTTAATAGTAAGGCACATTAATAAATATGAAAAATAAAACATCTGAGTACCTTACCATGTCAAAATTTATAGTCTACTTCTTATTTGAGTTGATAGCGATGATGTAAAGAATCAAAATGGATGAAAAGAGTGTAAACAAAAAAATAGTCATGAGACTCTACATGACTTCAATCAAGTTTCAACTTGATCCAAATACTCCATTGTCAAAGAATCTAGACTGCACAACACTCATCGCAACTCCACTACACGCTGACCAGGTTACTTGTTAAACAAGATGAGAGGGTATGTGGTAGACCCTATCTCTATTGAAGGTTTCAAGGAATACTTGGATAATTTTAATGATGATCAAATTGATGAGGCTCTCATAATTTTTGCCTATTTACCTAGAAAAATGCAAATGTAGCTCTAAAGCCAAGACTATAGTTTTAGCAGAGTTTGGTGAACAAATTGAGAAGGATCTTCAAGCCTTAGAAGTTCAAATTCAGGGCCACAATTTACAATGTCAAAATCATTTCGTTGAGAACCTTTTTCAGCCAAAGAAAGAAGCGGTAGTGCTGCATTTTGATATTGAGGTTGAGGATTGTTTTGAGAATAGGTTTAATGACTCACAGCTGAAATTGTATGATGGTGAAAGAAGAATATATGAACTACCTAAGCAGGACCATAAATTTGTAGAATATTTTTAAAATCAAACAATAAGGCATGTCTTTCATGATCCCATAATTGTCTATATGGAGGAATTGTTCACTATAGAGTTCCAATTATGTTTTTGTTGTGAAGATCAAGCTTACAATCAGTTTCCAGTCCCCTTACAAGCTCTCGTTTTGATTATTCTTAAACACATTCAAGGATCCCAGTTATTGGATCAACTTTTTGATTGGTTATATTGGAGGTTTTACATTAATAAGGAATTTGGTTCTCAGTTGTTAGGGTAGATTGGTATGTACATAAATAAGTTGAATGGTTTGAGAACCTTTCTCAGCAGTTTGTTAGCTTCTAGCAGTTTCTTTGGGAATTTTGGTATTATTGTTCAAATTTTCAGGTGTGGACAACCATAATCGATGTTTAAAGCCCAAGGAGAAGGCCCTATGACTTTGGTAATGTGTTGTAAAATTTTTAATTTAATTTTAATGTTTTTCAGCAAAGTTTTTAGTCTGTACTGTACAGTTCTGATTCCAATTTGAAGAGTAGATTTGGTTTAGTATGAGAATTGGAATAGATTACCAATGGGTTTCAGTTGTTGTGTTTTCATGGTAGAGCATGTTGCAGGTTTTAAATTAGTCCAATGGATCAGGCTACTAGTCTATGGTGTTCTTGACACCTCATAAGGAGGATGTCATCTCCATTGGAGCCATTGTTAGGGTCCTATAATTTATAGTGATCAATTGATTATTATCTAGTTATTTATTTATGTTATGAGATGTTTTAAATAATACTTCATTCTGTAAATTATTTCCAATGAAAATAGAAAAAATAAAAATAAAAAAATAATATATGTATATATATCTGTGTGTATGTGTGTGTGTGTGTGAAAAAAAAAGGATTAAAAAATATAAAAAAATGAAAAATAGCCCCAATAAGTAAGCCACATCAAATGCCACTTATTTCGAAAAATGAAAATATATTTAAAAAATAAAAGAAACGTGATGAGAAGACCTTTGAAAAATAATAATAATGTGATTGCTAGTTTAAATGCCACATTCGATTTAAATAAATATGTTTTATTATTTAATCGCATCATTTAGGCGTGATTAATTAAATGTTAATAAAGTTAGTTTTGATACGACGCTTTATCATTTTGTAATAAAGGTCAAGATATAAACAAGGGCCATGAAATAACCCGCCCAGATCAACGGTGGGCGATCACTTCAGACCTCCCCCCCCCCCGCCCCTTTGACAGTTAATCAAGAGGGGGGGATCTGAAAAGATGATTCTCCCGTTACCACTTTTGCGACATGTCACTCTTTGGTGGACATTGGACCCCCCTTGCCTAAAACTACTTACCGCTCACCTCCCTCTCTGAAATCAACTTTTCCCTCTTCTCACCTATAAAATGACCGTTAATTCCACTCGTCACTCCACTCCTCTTTTTCCACATGGCACATCCCATCCACTTTGCTCTTGCTATTGTCACATCCCATCCAAGTCCAACCTACCAAATAACACATTCCTATGCTCATAAATAATTGTTAAATATCCATTCAACACCTAACTTTTCCTAAATTAATGAATTTATCCCATTAAATGGATAATCATCCAAATGGTAAGTGATCTGGCTAATAAAATCACCAAAACCTCGCTCAGGAAAATTTCCTACAGTGATCCTGCTACAAATCCCACGACAATGAAACTACCACTGTAAGTGCAGCCAGTGAGCAAGCCAACCTGACACTATTACCAGTCATCGAGCCACCAATGTCATCCAACAATTCTCTAGTAATTATAGTGTTTCCTTCCTTTTCTTTCCAAAATGTCTCAATAAAGGAAAATCAAAAGCCACAGTAGAAAACCCCTTTCTTCCCCTTGTGATTGATTTAGACCATCAACCATTAGTTGACAAACATTATAAAATGTCTGAAACCAGTTATGAGTTTGACCTCTACGAACTCCACAATTGGTTAGAACAAAAATTCCTTGACCTTAGTGTCAAATCGAGCTTACGGGACTCCTTCTTGCCTAAATTTGTTTTTCCTCAAACCCATCATTTTCTAGAATTTCTGGCATGGTGCCATTTCAAGTATATACCCAGTCAAAGGGAAATTGTAGCCCAGAACAATGATATTCTTTTCACAATTACCCTTGATTCCATAAGCCAAATGCTTCAGATTCAGAATTCTGACTCTTTGAAACCTCACTTTCCCTCATAGAGCCAAAATCTTTGAGATATTTCTACCTGAGAATGTCCATTGCCTAAGAAAAATCCTCCTTGGCCATTCTCCATGTTCCCTGAAATGACAAAGCAAATTATCTCAATGGTTTCTTGTTTACTGGGATATCAATCCAATCAATGGGTGGATGAAGCCATCATATGATTTTTATTAGTTTTGTCAATAGGTGAAAATCCCTTAGTCATCCTCAATTATAGTGAATTCCTAGTAGATTCCATCCATGAACAGTTCCTAAAGTTTTCTATAGAAGGGGTCTTTAAGTATGCTTCAATTTTATCATATTTGATTTTGTTCAATCAATCAGATAGGTTTCAATTAACTTTACAAAAACTTGATGAACAAGGGAATGCCTAGTCTGTGATTCATTGGACTTCCTTAGTAAGGAATCATACCAATGAATTCACCTTCAATGATTATGTAGACCACTTTTTGTATACAGTTTCTTTCTTATTAAGTAGTGATGTTGAACCAATGAAACGACCTGAGATAAAAATATTTCTACATCTAAGAGAGAAAAGAAAGACGTGTCTAGTACCTATAACAAAATTACACTGAGATCAAAGTGTATGGGTGCGAATTGCCTCCATACAGGTTGCCCAAATTTATTCCCGTGAAATTTTTTTCGCTAGAATATATTAGAAAAATTATTAATATGGATGAGTTGCACTTTGTGGTAGCCAAGGAGAAATCTCAATTCAAGATCAAAAAATAGGTTGGGCCTTTTATTTTCAATACCATGACAACATCTAAAGAACCAGATCTTCTTCTCAAGCAAATGAATTTTAAACTCAGCTTCACCTGGTCATATGACCCTTTTGAAATAATTTCAAAACTAAGAGTAGAGCAAAAGACTACTCCCTACACTCATACTCCCAAGCTAGAAATAGAAAAATATATGAACTAGGATCAATGGCAATAAAATACTTTGCAGGAGGTAGAAGAATAGGTACTCTCAACAACGACATCACAAAATCCGGTACCACAGGAGAAGTAGGAGAAAAGACCAAGGGAGGATGTTTTGTCTTAAGTCACAGAAATTCAAGGGAAAGAGTTTCTGATTTACAAGAAGAGACATAAGACCAATCCAATAGAAGAATCCTTTCAAGAGGAAAATGTATAGTCCACTATAGTTTTGGCAGACCCCTATACTTCTACCAGGAATGAAGATATTTTCATAGGAACTCCATCATCTTTAGCTTCCCAAGAGCCACTAGGCACATCTCAATTAGGAGAATTGGTTCACGACCAAGTTGAACCAAACATATTTGCCAATTATAAGGAAATTAAGAAGAAAAATGAGATTCTAAAAGCTACTACCTATTCTCAATTTTGGAAACATACACATCCTCACATCATAGGCTTCTCTCTACATATGACACAGAGAAAGGGAAAATGCAGATAGCCTTCCTCCAGGCTAAGGTTACTTTTCCCAAAACTCTAGATGATTACAAGAAATCTATCTTTTTCTCTAAATGTTGATCAAATCCACCCCATTGATCAGATGGAATTACAAAAACAAATAGGTGAGATGTTGTATTCAACCTTGACAAACTTAGCAATCGAACCTTCCAGGATGTAAGCTTCAGTTAACAACAATCACTCCCAACTCAAAGTAGAAAATATATCTTATTTAGCTAAAGAAACTAATATTAAGTCTTTAGAGGATCTAATAATCAAACTGGGATATGAACCCAGTAATGTGAAAGTTGTAAAGGAAATTATTAGAAGAAATAATGCTGACATTGTAGCTCTAAAGAAGCAAATCAAGCTTCCATCCACTGACGATCCACAAAGTAAGGAAGTTTGACAACTAGAGAAAGATAAGGAAGACATGTTCAAGATTATCGTTTAACAAAATGGGAAAATTAAAGAGATGGAGACTAAAATGGAAAAATTGCTAAAGGAGACAGAACAATCAACATAGTTAGCAATCATTCCAATCACAGTTGTCCTGATTGTAGGTACATCAACAACATGAGCTTCCACTTTAGTAGCCATCATAGTTGAAGCACAGTTTACAGACTCATCAGGATAATTAGTCAAAGCAATGGAGGACCTGTCTATCATAGGGAAGGAGATTGAGAAGCTGAAATCTCAGCTAAATAATCTCCAAGAGCAGAAATTAAAGGTTGATAATGTGTACATAGCAAAGGTTCATAAGATTCACATGTTAACCTAGAGAATTGAACAATTGTAAAATGAGTCTGCCTAAATTGTCCTGATGATGGACCCCCTTTGGGGTTTGAAACGTCGACTCAATGAACAGAAGACTGTGGACAATCCGGATCATACCACTGCAAATCTAAAATTGTAAAATGAGTCTGCCATGGCAAAAACACTTGCACAGGAAAAAGAAAATACTTGGGTAGAAATAAAGAAATCTATTAATGAAATATGTCCCTCTATTGAGATTATTTTTTAGCTGAAGGAATTAACGTAGAGATCAAAAGAAGTCACTGAAGAAGTGAAATAAAGTTTAGGACAGAAGCTAGGTGAACCCACTGCATTAATAAGGATTTTAAATTCAAAGACAGAGGAACTAGAGGAATTTGAAATTGTAGATAGGACAGAAACAATCCTTGAGGCGAGAAGAGTCCTTACAAAAAGGAACTTGATGTTACAATTAGAAAAGAAGTTCCATAACTGGCCAACATTCAGAAGTTTCACAGAAAATTCAATGTGCTTCTTCAAAAGGGGCTTCCAAGGTTGAAGGAATTGGAGATAAATTGGTTCATTTAAATAATTATCAGCAGAAATTATACCCCATAGCAAGTGATAAGTCAAAGTTTTCTACCATCAATGGAGCCATCAAAGGAAAATCCTTCATGGAAGGTTTTAAATTCGACTTACTTTTCAAGCATGAAATAAAGCATCTATTCATAATCAAACCTACTTTCCAAAAATACACCAAGGTGGATCAAACCTATAGGAAGCTAATTAAATTCTCCACCCCAGATGTGGATAGATGGGATAAATTGTGCCAACTTCTGGAGTAAAACCTGTGTTCATATCCAATAACAAAGCAACATTTTTTCAGGCCAAATCAGCACCAAAATCCTCGAAGATAGTGCCAAAGAGCTAAAACAGTTTTATTTTCCTATATTTTTGTACTATTTTTGTAAATAGTTTTTTAGGACATTTTGTAGAAAATCTTGGTATTTTAAATCAAGATATTTTGATGAATTGTATAAATACTTCATAATTCAAAGTACAAAGGGTTGGAGCTTATATCAAGAAAGCATATCCTTGATGTAAAGTTGTGCATGTACTGAAGTGATCATTTTCATTAATACATAAAGTTTGTTCCAAAATTCTTGTGTTAGGCAATTTGTGATGTTTTCTATCATGTAAACTTGTTATTTTCCGAGTTTTTCATATGTTTCTTTGTCTCCATTGTTTAAAGAAGATTAAGGGATTTATTTTTTTTAATACACTCTGCTTTGGCTTATAAATAATATATATGTTTTCACTCTGATATTAAATATATAATCCATCCTAGTATGTTATATGTTTAATTGAATCTAAGTCTTTTCATCCCATTCATTCCATAAATGCTATAAAGATCCAAAATCTTTCCTACCTTGCCCTATTACATCTGTTATGACATTCTTTTATTTTATCACCCTAAGAATTATGACTTTGTTTCCCAATGGAATATCCTTGCAGTTTCAACCAAACATTTGAAAAAACCAAACTCATAACTCATAACTAGCCTACTATCCTAAGTCAACAACTCTAAATCATATAGAGAGATCCCTCTCTGAAGTTGAAAGGGCTAGATCCAAGCTTCCAAAGTGGTTTTGTGGTTACCACATGGTTTCTCTCATAGACTTAGGAAATTAAGGACTGATAACAGGGCCATCATGCCCCCAAGCATGAGATAATTCCCCTCAACATATGTGGTGGAGTGGAACTGATCGAGTATGCAAAAGGTGGGAATGATGTAGTAAATGGATGAATTTGTGGAGTGCCATTGCATTCCCAGTGCTTAAATAACGGATTCAAGCATTCAACCCGAATGGCACGAGATCCTCTAGAGGATGATGAGGAGATGTATGGGCATATGCTCCCCCCAGTTCTGTATGGATGGATGTAGCATGCTATGGACATGAAAAATGTATTTAGAAGATTGGACTCTAAACACATTGTGATGACCTAGTTAACCATTTGTTGATGTTATGGTTGTCTTCTTATGGGAAGAATGGATAGATATTGTTAGAGAAAGGAAATGGTGGATTACCAATCTCATTTGGCACTACATATATGAATTAAATGGAGTGAATTTCTGGGTTCACCCTACATGGTGTCACTATACCAAAGAGTGGCTTTAGATATAATAAACTATGCTCACCGAAACAATTTGGTCATTGAAGAACAACAATGTATAAGGGACTGGGTTGTTCATATAAGAAGGAAGAATGATTAAGTGGATCATCCCTAAAGTGATATGAAGTGATATGAGACCCTAGAGGTTATTATAAATGGGGAAGAATAATGGTACTAGAATCGACACTACCATATGTACTGGGAGGGTTGGGGAGAATTGCTTCTCCTAGACTCTAAAAAATGGATGCCCCCTTACCCAAACATTGTGTGGCAATTTAATGGCCACAAGATGGATGTGGTTCAAATCCATGGGTTCGAAGTAAGGGGTGATTGAATCAATCCAGTTCACCATGGATAAAGTCTTTAGACTCCACAACATACTGGTCATGGGTTTGATGTGGAAGGAAGTATGCATGATGGTGCATATCATCTCAAGGATAATCAATGGTGGCCATGGCCTCCATGATGTATTCATTAGAATGGAAGATGGAGGTAATGGAGGAAGAGAGACCACATGATGAAGAGGAACTACTTGAGGTATCTTCATGAGAGATAAGGCTCACAAATGCACCATCAAGGTTGGGAGACAGGTGACTAATAGATGTGACATCTACTGATGTTGAGACCAAAGTGTTCATCGAAGAAGGTTCAACAGAACCACAATAGGAGACATCTAGAGAGTCCTAATATATTGATCCCATGGATGACAAAAGGTAGAGAATAGGAGCAATACTATTTGTCATCTCGATATCATGGGGAAGGATCATGATGGGTGGTTGAGAGACCTCCTGCTCTGGCATATGAGTGGGACTAGAACCCATAGGTAGAAGAAAGGTGGAATCGTTATGAGCAACCTCTAATTAATGAAGCACTTGAAGGGTATCATGAAAGTCTTCGAGACAAGGACATTGATGAGAATAATGGCCATAATCATAACATAAAGCACAGGGGTGATTCATGTGTAATTATCTTTTCTTCTTAGCTCACTCAGGTAAGGTGACATAGAACTTGGGAATGTTATAATCAGGGAAGGTATTAGATACCACATTCTTGATAAGAGGGAGTTCAAGAAAATTATTGGTGGCATGACCAAAAAATCACATAAAGCACATGGAGGAGTAGGCTTTGGCAGCTTAGGAGGAGATGGATTTCATTGGGGTGCCATGCCTTTGCTTCCATTTTTCTGGGCTTTACGCCCCTCAGCAGATGATTTCAAAACAAGAGTAGGCTCTTGTTGAGGTTATTTTGGAACTGAAGCAAAGGAATGTGTAGGAACAATAGGTTGAACTGGGGTCAAAACAGTGTAAGATTTAAGTTTATCAGAGAGAGTGTTTGGGGGAGGATCAATGTACCAGACTGGGATCCCTAAGGTAATGTTAGGTAAAATCAACGTATTCATAACAAGTGTATAATAAACTCTTGGGGGTGGAAATAAGAATGGTATCTGACTATAGGGGTAATGACCTGGGGAAATTTCTCTGAGATTGTTAAGACTTGGGGGAACGGTTCCGAGATGAAAAGCACTAGGAGAGAAACTAACAGAAGGAATAGGACCTTAAGGAGTAGTACCAGAAGACTGAGTTGAGTTGGGAAAGTAGGTTGCGAAGGTCTTGGATGTTGTGAAGTCATACCAGACCACTTGAATGTGGCTCATTATGCTTGGAGCATGTAAACACTAGATGAGCTTGGCTTTGAAGGAGTAGGTGGTGGACCATAATAAGCACCAATCAAGGTGGGATCTTTGAAGACTCCATGAGAGGCATTGGTGAGGGACGATATAGTCTTATTGTCATTCATCGATGAGATAGTGGACTGAGGTGAAATCACAAACTTAGGATCATAGTAGGTCAGCTAATCGATAGTAATGATCTTTCCATTATGAGGAAATCACATCTCACAAAAAACTCTAGATGTGACATCTGACATGGAATAGGTATAACAACAACCCAAAAGGATGTTGTAATCTAATGGGGTATCAATACAATCTTGTCAGAAATAATGACAGGAGAATTATGATATAAACCAAGGGGTTGAGAGGGATGATCGTCCCAAGCACAAAGAGTGGCAGCGAAAGGAGATAGGTTAGGTGAAACAAGTTGCTTCCAAACACTAGCAGCCATCACATAGGTGGAGGTTCCTTCATCTATGATACACCACTAAACAATGGCATTTCTTATGGAGGCTGGTATTTGAAATGCAATGGATGAAGGCAGGGGATGATGTTCTCACTTTCAATGTTAAAGACAATCATACGATCATCATGGGGATTGACAACGCCTAAAGAAGAGAGTAGAGCTTTCCATTGGAATGGGCATGTCTAGAGGACTTCCACCATTGACATGGAAGCAAGAGATTCTACTATGTCATCTACTATGCTATAATTAATGTTTCGACATAATCAACCTTTGAGGATCTTGTGGATAACCTATAGGGATCTGTAAGGTACGATTTGATGAAGATAGAGGCTCGATGGAAACATGGGGTTGGGACTCAGTCGCTAACTTAGTGGATAGCTTGTCATATTGGTGAAATCAAGTATAAAGGTTCACTTTTTCAGTTTTGACTTCATCAAAATTCATCATAAGGATCTGATAAGCATAATGACTAGATGATGGAGCTGCATGACCTTGTGTAGGTTAAGTGGCAAGATATCCTTGGTGAGTAAAAGGATTGGTAAGCACAACTGGTAGAGATGAAGAAAAAGAAGGAGGAGGAGCTATGGCTGCATTCCTATAGAAGCAACTACTTGAGCTTCCCATACTTTACGCATCTGAGGTAAAAGGGGACACTCATGAGTATAATGGCCATATATGCCGCAATAGGTACAAGATTTATTCGTATGAAGAACGTTTTTTTTCTTTGGTTTTCCACCCTGTTGCTAGGTTGCAGGATTAGATTGGTTTCCCTAAGGTGCATTAGGTGGTGGACCATGGCTACCTTTATTACCTTGAGACTACTAGTTCTGGTTACCTTTCCACTTGTTCCTTTTCTTGTGGTTAGGTGGATTGGCTGCACTTTGTTGAACATACACTTGACCTTGTGGAGGAGCTTGCTATTGTGGAAGAGGTGGAGGAGGCATGGGGGGATGGGGCACTTGTGTCAGAGGGGCTGGAGCACTAGGAGGTGCATACAGATAATAAGGAGATGGGGCAACATTAGGATAAATAGGTGGAGAAATAGCTGGCCCTAGCATCTGTTGATGCGGATGAGATATGCATATGATGTGATGGGACCTAGATAAGATTTTCCATGTGGAATATTGGGCAATGGATAGGTGTAAGAGGAACTGGTCCCTCCCTGGGGTTGACCATAACTCATCAAAGGTGGAGTATATGGTTGAATTTCAAGGTATGAAATTTATTCAATGATATCATTAGAAACATGAGATACCCCTAGTGCATTATCAGTGCTAGGACGAGGTGGATCGGGAATGACAATATAAAAATAACTTGATTGGGCATATATCAAATCAAATTTCAAGGCTATTTGGAGTGCATATTACTCAGATTGAGGAAAGTGGGAAGCAACATATTTAGCAATGGGTACAAAAATAGATCCAAGGAACTAATCCATATAGAAGCAGTCTTCAAATTCAAGAGCTCTACATATGCTCCTCCTTCTATGCCATTCTTGAACATGGTCGGATAAGAGAATGGAAAAATTTTGACAAAAATAAGTCAATAGTTCGGTACCAGTGTCATAATGAAGAGGTAACTAGAAATAGGAAAGATAATATTTGGCAAGAGTCACAAAAGTGGAATGAGTGGCTTTGGGTTGATCGACATACCACTTAGTAGCAGCTCCAGTAAGATTGTGTTGGAAAAGGTGAAGATGGATGGAGTCTTCAATGATATAATTGGATGAATACCACATATGGAATGAGAAAACATGATTTGTGGGATCATATCTAGGATTACCTTCAAAAATGGGGATGTCAAGAGGAAGTTTAGTAGGCATAGCTGGCCAATTGTGGTCATAGAGAAGAGAAACATTGATGAGCTGGCTAAACTCAGGGAGACTCAATCCAACAATAAATGGAAGAAATGGAGTAGGAGTGACCATACTAGTAGAGGTTCTACTTATGGGGTTACCCTGGTTAGTACTTCGGTTACTGCCCTGGTTTCCTACACCCACATTGGTGCCTAACATGGTGACAGTATGGGGTTGAGAAGACACGGAATCAACAGAAGAAATGGAAGAATTAGTAGAACCAGAGTTGAATGAGGACTCGATAGAGGATTGGGAGGATGTACTATAATTCAACAAGGAGGAGTAATATGTCCTAATGGAAACCGAGGGCAAAGGCCTTGAATTCTCAAGACAATGATAACTATAAGGACTAAAGGGTGATGATAGGAGTAAAATAGTAACAAACAAAAATCAAATACCTAGTGCAGTGTTGCCAAGTGTAAAATAACTATATTAATGATGCTACTCTAATGCAAGAAAGTACATCTTATCAAAGAAATATACCTCTACCCTATAGGTGGTCTAAATCCTGAAACAATCCTAAATATACTATTCTAGATGGCCTTCCAAAGAAATTCTTACTTAATAGAATCTCATCCCCGTAAGCAGAGCTATCCAGAGAAAGGTAGGGTAGAGAACCAACTTCCTCCCACAACCAGTCCTATAGGGTGTTTCCAAAGATGGGTCACTAGGGTTACCTTCGTCCCATGGGGATGGTCGAGTCTTGAGCTTCTTGGTGATCATCCACCACATGAGATTCCCTGCCACGAGTTAGGTAGATTTGACGAGAACTACTCGCATGATGACCTAGCCTAACCCCTTGTGAATTGGGTTTCTAACACACTCTAGCTTTGGACTGTGGGATGGTGAAGGATTTTAAGCTCCCTAATATATCAATTTCTATGTCTCAATGTAAGAGACAGATTAGTTTTATTGGAAGCCTATCCCACTGATCCTACACCTAAACTACACAAATAGTTTGGCCCTAGTGCCCAAGTGGGCTTAATCTATGCATGTTAAATTATTACGGTGTAGTATTTCAATTCTTGGTTTGGTCGTGTTAACCAAGCTCGCATTCTCTTAGGGTGTGCGTTTGTGAAAATGATATGTCAAGTGGATGAGTTAATTGAGCATGTTTTATGATGTCATGTGCTACTAAAAATAAAGTGTTGAAATACTCTAAATAATGATGAAAAGGACAGAAAAATAAATAGCCAATTAAGAACACAAAACCCCACCCAAAAAGGTTATCAAGCAGCTAAGTAAAAGAAGGAAAATAAGCTACTGAAAGACAGATAAAATGCCTAAAAGACCTAATTTCAAAGGGACTGATATCTAGAGGAACTAATCTACTATAAATGGTGTAGACACACATAAAAAATTAGAGGTGAAAAATGTTGCAAAGGATAGGTATGAATCTCCAAAACCTAGTATGCTCAAGGGGATCCTAGGGGGGAAAGACAAAATCCAAACTCTAAAGGTAGAAAAGGTGAACTAAATCTATCCACAAGTGTTGTTAAGTAATGGACCAGACTTTGAAAATTGCGGGCTAAAAATCCTAAAACCCTAGACTCCTCACCCAGCCCAATCTCTTCCTAAAAAGGTGGAGGTGTACTCTAAACCCTAGGAGGATTTTTCCTTCCCCAAAGAGAAAAAAGTAATAGAATCGAGGCCTAGGGGAGACTAAAATAGATATAAGAAAAGCTTCCCAGACTACACATATCACTCTTGGCAAGTCTGAAAAATATTCTGAAAGGTTCTTAGAAAAAAATCCAAATTATAGGTACTGAATTGGAAAAGTCAAAAACGCAGATATTGGGCCAAAAAGTGTGCACTGGAATACAAATTTGGGGCTGAAAAGTGCGTTTTTCTACCGGGACTCTCGGTTAGTAGATCTTGCAATGATTTTCCCATCTCCTTCTTGGCTAGTACCTGTGATCCGCGGAAAGAACCGGAAAACCACCAGAATCCAAAAATTTGACAAAAAAGGAAAGAAAGCTATAAAGAAAAATTGAGAGCCTAAAAATAGTTGTAGAAAACCTTGGAATATACTGAAACTTTAGTCACCCGGGCTTTGAATTACTACACCAATGAAATCACTATTTGTTGATGAAAAAATGTAGCTAAAAAATTAGTGGAGTCGTCATTTGTTAGTATGAAATTTCTTGGAAGGTGTACCAAAAACATTCCACTTAAGTAACTGGTGACACATGACCCTAACAACAATTTGTGGTTGCTTACACTTCAGATATGCAATAATAAGCATAGAAAAACCTGCAACAAAAATACATGTGATCCAAAACAACAAAAATCAATATATATCCAATGTAATAACCCAATAGGAAAGACTTTTAAAATGAATAATATATATTTATTGATAACATCTGGTGAAGGAGATCTATAAAAGGGTCTACAAATACCTCTCAATGGGACAAGTCCTTTGATGACCACGATGCTTCAGTAATCGATTCTCTCTACCAATGTGTAGAACTCAAGTGGGAGCTCAAGTGGAAGAAGACAATAATGGTGACGATGATAATGATCATGGTGAAGAATGAATGGAAAACCCTCCTATTTATAACAAAGTATTGGGTAGATCTCAATAATGGAAAATAATAAAATAGTATTAGCCAAATCAAGATGTAACCGTTCGAAATAATTTATTATATTTTTTTGGAGAGGGAAAAGATATTCAAAATGGTCAAATATCTTTATTTGGAAATAATTAACAAATAAAATTATTTATTGGTTATTTCGCGAGGATTGAGAATGGTGTGAAATTAAAATAATTATTAAATAGTTATTTAACAATTATTCCAATAATAGAATTAAGAAATAATAAATAAATAGTGATTTATTTAATTATTCCTAGGTGATTTAGTCAAATGTGACAATGAATAATTATCAAATAATGATTTAATAATTATTCCTAGAGAAAATTAAATAAATAATGATTTATTCAATTATTCTCATGGGGTTTTTTTAACTTTAATCAGAAATAATTTAATAAAAATGGTTTACTGAGTTACTTCCCATGGTGAAAGTGATTTAATTATGGTAAAATTAATCCTACATGGTGTATTTCAATCCACCTAGTAACTCTTTGTCTCATGTTTAACCTAGAGGACCAACTAGCTTGGGTAAATGTGGGAGGAGGGTGTTACATGAATCATGTGTTTTTACTCCAACAAATTCATTGTTCTTTGTTAAGGTATTAATTATGTTTGAAGAAAATCTTGTGGGAAATGTAATTCTTCGAATGACCTCTTTTACATCATCAATTTTCTTCTCTGTTAATAAACATGCAAGGTTGTTTTGATCTCCATCGTTATTTGATCATATCCCCCTCTTTAGTGCACGATTGGCTTGCACAGTGTCATTACATTTTTTTTTGGATTTTTTCTTTATCCCTCCTACCATGTATGATTTTCCATAAAAATTTTGTCACATTCTTCTTTATATGCATTGTATCGAATAAATGGGCTCTTCTTAGGTGCTCATAGTAAGGCAATCTCATGAATTGAGTGAGATACCTTTTCATTTCTAGTGGAAGCCCATGTCCTTCATGCTGATGATTTTTGTTATATTCCAACTTCCATAGGAGAGGTATCATTCTTCATGCTTTTAATCTAGTCTCTTCTTTCCCATCAAAAATATGCTTTTCAGTAGCACAATACCTATGGTTCTTAGAGAGTAAGTGCTTATACTCATCAAAGATGTATTTTCCTAAACTTACTGAATGATGAGATTTCATCTTATGACCACAAACTAGACATGCAAATTTTCCCTTAGTTTGAAGGCCTGGGAGAGATGGATTAATGTCAATTATAAACAAAGGTGTTATTTAAAATACATGCATGATATGATATAATTGAAATAATTATACACAATTAAAGTGCAATGGAACTTTACATGCCACAAAAATGTGTTAGTCTTGGGGCATCATGATTTGTCCATACAAGTATTCCATGGAAATGAAATTTCCTCTCCCCTATTGGTTTACGAATGTCATACATAGTGATGTTGATCCATAACTTCATTAATTCATTGATAAGAGGCTTGATATATACATTCATATATTTAACTTGGTACTTACCTATTATTTTTGAAATTCCACATAATTACTACTATGATATATAAATAAATATAACATATTATGCAACAAACAATACAAATGAAAATGTTACACTAATATTCCAAAAACTAATGTAAACAAATACTTCGAATAATCGTTGTCAACATAATGTGCTCCCTCTTTATTGAAATCCAAGAAGGAAGGTTATTGTTAATAACAAAAATTGACCACATTGACTAAATAAACCTGAGCTCTCCAAATGGATTAACACCACCAGTGGCCGATGAAAGAATAACATTATGAGGTTCATGTTTAAAATGCAGCCATTTTTCCTCAATTTCTGTAAATAAATAACCATTCATAGGCATTTGAAGAAAATCATATTCACTTCTCTTCTGTGCATGAAAAACCATAAACTTTTTTATGTGTTCACCCCTAAACAATCGCTGCAAACATGGAATTATGAGAGTATGACGAAGAACCTTTTGAGGAACCTTTCTTTTAATTTGATCAGTTCGATATCTACTACTGTTACATTTCAGGAAATTTGTTTTCGATGTTGTCCATAATATATAATATGATCATTAGGCCATGAATTTATAGTTTGATACTCCATTCAATTTTTTTCATAACAACACATTAATCTCTGTATGTGCGAGGTAAGTCATTTGGTAATGTTAACAAAAATTCACCTAACAATCTAGTCCAACATAAAAATCAGGAGTTAGTGTAAACAATATTAATCATAAATATTCCATTGTTATTTTACACTTTAATTACCACTAACAAAATAGAAAAAGTCAACCTTTCAGGTGATGAAACATATTATAGTATACCTTAGGATCTGTCTCATACAAGTGTTTGGACAACCATTCAAAACCTTTATGTTCACAAACAATAATGTAGCAGAGAGAATATTTTCCCTTGAGCCTTCATAAAGTTGTGCCAATGCCTTCTCTAACACAGGTCCATCATCACAATTATCATTGCCAAGCACGCCTTGGATCAATTGATTTATCCCATCATATGGAACTATGTTATTAATGTCATATTCTTACATAGGTCATTAGATTGAGCTAGTTCAATACTCGCTCCATCTTTCTCAACTTGTAGAACATCATTTCTAGCACTAATACTTGGTGCAATAATCAAATCACAATACGTATTGGGCTACCTTGAATTTATAATAATTTCAAATAATCATGTGAAATAATTAGTGTGTGGAAAAAATATTATAACAATATAATCATTTACAAATATGATTAATATAAAGAAAATATATATAATGATTCAATATAAATAGAAACTTACCACGAGACGATATTCATTCCTTGTTTCAATGTGCCCATTCTTCCTATAATGTTTATCATTGTTTCATATCAAATTCTCAATGCATGTCTGCACTAAAATAATTGCAAGTAAAATAACATTTCCCATCATTGACCCCTTGCGGATTAGTTGATCCCCATTTAATGTTATTTGACATTGTTACATGCAACCACAAAACAATTATATAAAAAAAAAATATTTTTTTCTCACAAAAAATACCTTATGCCTTTTCATAATTATTGTATTTATAGAAAATATGTTGCAACATCTCCTACATGTAGGATATTTATATATCTATTTATTGTCACATTTGCGATGATAGACAACTAGTCAAATTCAATGTTGAGTAGTCAAACGAATCATTGGATTACCTTGGGGCAAAAAAAAACATAGGTCATCACAATTATGACCATAGATGTAGTTTGTCATAATTTTGGCCCCAAAAATATTACATTGCATGTGAAATGAACAACATTACCTCAAATTACTATTGTTTTTCCCTCAAGTAATAGTTATTTTTCTCTCAAGTAACAATTGTTCTTTAGGTCATAATTATTGTTCCCTCAGGTCTTAGTTGCCACAACCTCTAAATTCTCTTTTATATATTTGTGCCTCTTGGGATGCCTCTTGGGACTTGTTATTTTCTATGATCCTTTAATTTCTAGTGCTATTATTCATCCCGATTTCCTTGATTGTATGTTATACTACTACAAATGCATCAACTTTGTATCTTTGTCACTATGTTAATTATCTTTCAGGAAAACATGTGTGTTATTGAAATAGTAACTTCATATATTTGATGGTGGTTATAATTGAATGACTGAAAAGTTCTTTGATTTAACTATCATTCATCATTTCCTTCATTTATTTTTATGATTGGAACTATAACGTGTTCACAAGAACTAATATGTAAGCAACACATGCAAGGTTATAAGAGTAGATCTCTTAAGGAGTCTTCTTGTTTGTTTAAAAAATAACACCTATTTTGGGTAACTTAGATAATAAACCTAGTTCAAAGGTTAATGATCTTACAGATGGTATTAGAGCTGGTTAAAATTCTAGGACCTACATCTTGCATGTTAGCTTTCTGGGGTAATTTCTTTCTATTTATTTTGGATAAGAGTTGGAATTTACAAAATATGTATATACACTCATAGGAAAAATATGTCCTAAGGGTATGCATTACAAAGAGCATACTTTGGTTTAGTGTTAATGATAATGGGTGTCTCTTTTTTTCAATATTATTGAGACTTATAGACATATCTATCCATTTGAAACTCATGCTATGTGAGTGGGGAAAGTTTCATCAAACACTGTAACTCTAGTAGACAACATAATACTATTGTCTACACTAGTTAACAAATGCCCCATTTAATAAATGTTTAATAATTTTAAAGATCCACTCGATTAATACATAGCTGTTACGTGGGTATTTTCCTCAGTGAATCTGTTTAGTGGTTCAACTTTGATATTTCCACTCATTGTTTTATTGTCCATTAAATATCTTCTACAAGAACTAGCGAATGAGATATATGAAAAAAAAAAGATATTTACTATCTAGCTATATTTTTCATCTTGTTAGGAAGGAAGTGTAACGATGGTCTTGATATCATGGTGGATATATGCTCTCAATAAGAAATGTGTTATGGTAATTACTCCTCTTTAGAGCAGAAGGCATAGATGATTATGTTTGAACATATCAGGTCTTAAGGTTTTACGCTCAAAGGACACAATACATGCTTGCAAGTTTGTTGCAATGTATTATCAAGATTAATGCCTAATGGTTTATGGATTAGGCTTTTGTATATTTTCTCTTATAAATAGCGAATTTGTTGAAGTGTTAAAGAGAGGGTATTCATGTTGTGACGATAAGTGGATGCACCAAATTGATGAGAGAGTTGTGTGTATAGTAGTTGTCTTGCGATGTTTTAGGTTCCACTCTGTATGAGAGTGATCACTTTGGAGTCTCACATTATAAAGGTAGTCATATGTATTCTTTTTCACACATTGGGAAAATAATGAATTTTTCCCTATTGGGGTTTTCTCTATTCTAACCTTGGTGTCCACGTTTTGTGCTACTGTTTCATTGTTACTGTGTTATGCATCTAAGTGTAGGGTTCATATTGGCATTTATTTATGCAATGTGCTTGGTTGTTTACATTTTTTTTAATGTGATATCATATCCATCATTTGTAGGTTATGCCTTTTTCCCTATCGCGATGAAAATATGGGAATTTTGACTGCCACATAAGTGTTGTTAAGGCAGTGTGCTTATTGTTGGTGACACAATTTAGTTTGAAATTTCAGACATGGTGGGTATCCATTTATCCTTGTATATATGTAATGTTGTTTTCATCCCTTCCTGATCGATTTCTACTCGGTTGGAGTACTATGTAGCAAGACTTTGGTTGTGGTTATGTTTTCTATGAAATATAATATATTTATTTCAATTTGTTACTTACACTAATTCATTGGAGCTTCACTTACACTGATGTAGAGGAGCTTCATGTATAATGCCAAGGTAAAAAAAAACAAAAAAAATCTTACTTCCTTTATGAGTTTGGTGTTCATCTTGTTGCATTCCTTGAATGCAAACTTTTTCATCTGAATTCATTGATATGTAGGCACTACTTGGACATGATTAGATATAGATAAATAATGTGTAGTATTATAATAGTGTTTTTATATTGTAGCTATAATCTATCTTTGCCCTTGTGAAATTACGGTGGAAGCTCATCTTGGATTAAATGAACAATCTAAGACTTATATGTTACATTGGTCATTAGTATTTATGATGGTAGAATTTTGTTATGAATAATTGTAGAGAAGATCTTAGTTTCACTTTAATATTCAAAATAATTTTGGCAAAACATCAACAATTTTTTTTAAAGGAAAAAACTATGTCTTTCATAAAAACATTATGGCTTGAAGGCTAGAACCTTGTATATCATATGCAAAACTTCTTCTGCAACATCCCAAAAATTCTCTAATGGATTAACATTCTTACCCCTTGAGCTATTAGATTCTATCCTAAACTGATTTTCACCATATTCTTGCCAGAAAACACCTACGAGCACTGCATATTACATAACTTGACAACTAATATAATACTAATCAGGACTCTTAATGTTTTCCATACTCTGGTTGAACTGGTTGTTTAGTTCTTTAGGATAGAGTTGTAAAGGAGCAACTTCCTGTTCTTCTTCAACAACAAAATTATCTTCTTCATTCTGAATAGAGTTTCCCTGCATCTTCATGCTATTCTCATTTTCTAATACATCAACACCACTTGCTTCAACATCGTCGAATAACACCATGTTCTCTATCCATAAGTTCCACATTTCATAAGCGAGCTACAAGTGGTTCAATTTGACCTTGAGGAGGCCAATTCTCTGCAACAAAATCTCGCTTTGATATCAAGACTCCATCAAAATCATCTTTGCATGCCTAGATGTGGACTCATTGAAGAATTACAAGGCACATATCATTCGTGACAGCATACATCCAAATGCATCCTTTGAACAACCGTTTTTGTTCTCCTTCTTCATTTAATCAAAAGAAATGACTAGACTATTAATTTGATAGAGGATGATTCTGCACGTAAACTTTATACATTTACATAATTGTTGGTGTCAACTATATAATGAATAGGAATCCTAATGAGAATTAAGACAATTGTAATCATTGTCAATGCCAACTCATTAGGGGAACTTTGAGGTCTAAAATGGGCCTCCTAAGAAATATGTACAATCAAAATAAAATTTATAATAACAGATAGGATTCAATATGATGATGTCAACCATGGAGGACGATTTACCATTTTTGGAGTAAAAAAGTAAAAAGATTAAAAAACAATAAAATAATAAAATTACTTTTTCAACTCATATTTTCAACTTATCTCCCTACAATTTTACTCAAATTTCGAGTGGGAGTACTCATTGGATGAAAATTTTAATTCCTCATCCAAGGCATACCCATATTGCATACTTTCGATGGACCTTGCTACACAAAAAAAGGGAAATACATGAAAAAACGTCACTGCAATCACATTTTTCATGTATTTCTCATTCTTCGTTTAGTAGCATCCATCGAAAGTATGCAACATGGGTACTAATTGGATAAGGAATCAAATTGTGCATCCAATGAGTGTTTCCGCTCGAAATTTGAGTAAACCCATAGGGAGATATGTTGAAAATACAAGTTGGAAAAATATTTTTTTTTCCCTTTCCCCCCTAAAATTTGATGATGTAATCAAATCTAATTTTCTTATTTCCACTATTATTTTATAATTTCCTTAGGGGGGCCATTTGAGACCTCAAAATTCCCCTAATGTGAGTTGTAGGTATGAAATTTTACTCAAAGAAATCGAGTTCTATATTGGAAAGGATGTTATTCCAGGGAAAATTCTGACTATTTCATGCGTTCATGCATGCAACTTGCTCTTCTGCCGTAGGATCAAATGTTTCCCATATTCAAATGCCTTTAAGGATGGATCTAACATATTAAAATATGTTCTGAGCCTTTAGAGCATGATGTTCTCTATCTAGATGTCTACATAAACTCGATATGAAAAATCGATAGAAGAATTCCACCTAACTCTTCGCAATATTGCAGCATTATTGCTAATTTATTGAGATTCCTATATAGTTTGATTGATAAAACCAAACCCATTATTCCTAAGTTTTGAGAAGCATATAGTGAGAATATAATTTCCACCCATTGGCTTTTCATTAACCTCAGGGTGCAAAAAACCATTGATCATTGAAAATGAAACCATAGCTGCAATTCATCGCAAGTCTGACTCCAAACATAATCCATCTCAGTTGTGGTGAGTGACATATGTTGTCACAATAACTACACCTTAGAAATCATAAGTCACAATTATAACTCACGGAAAATTTTATGTCATAATTGCAATGAACACGGGCACCAAAACAAAAAAATGACATTTTTCTTAACCTTTGTGATAGTGTGGGCCACATCATTGGATTATGTTGTCGTAATTTAGCCCTATATGTATTAGTGTGTTAATCACTTGAGGAAATTACTTATAGGAGAATGCTTTTGAGGAGTTTAAATTCAATGTATTGTGAGTTTGAGCAAGTGTATGAGAAGAGAAGAGTGTGCAAGTTGTGAGGAACATTATGCAAAAAATATGAAGTAGATTGTGGGAGTTATAGAAGGTAACATAAGCATGTTTCAGTCAACATATTGAGCAAAGAGCGAGGAGATGGAGAAAAGAGGGTATTGAAGGTCTATCAAGTGTATTTTTCCATTCTTGATATGTTTTATCATATTATCATATGCAATGTTTGTTTTGATCATATTTATTATTTTGTAGAGAATATTTTGTTGTTTTTGAGTTGTTTTGTTCTCCTTGGAGCTTAGTTTGAAAATGAACAAAAGCATGATTCTACTAGTTTTAGGAGGTTGGGGCCTTTGTTCAATAGTGGCTAGACAAGAGAGGATTAGTTTCTCCTATATGGTGGTGGCTAGAAAAACGGTATTTTGGGAGTGGTAACTTCATCTAGTGGTGGTTGGGCGATACTTATTGGGAGTGGTGGCTTCTAGCAGGTGTTGGCTAGGAAAACTGTCAAAGGGGTAGTGGATTCTAACTATTGGTGGCTAGCTGAAATATGTAAATGATTTTATTGATATAATAATAAAAGAACAAGAAGCAACACAAAAACAAGTGGTATTTCCCCCTTTGGGGTTTCCACTAGAAATCATTGGTGTCTTATGTTATGTGTTATGTTATGACACTTTGATCTCTCCTTATGTGTTTCAGATTGTAAATGTTTAAAGAATTAACTAGTTGGTGAAAATTTAATAAGTTCCTTCACTACTGATTCACCCCCGCTCTTAGTAGTGATATGCATTCCAAACAAGTGGTATCAGAGTCTATTCTCTTCAAGTGAAGCTTAACTGATTGAGAGTATATAATGCGATATTAAGATCATATTTTGATCAATGGTGCAAATTTTAGAGAATGGAAAGAGAAGGTGAAATTAGAAATATCTGCTCATGGATCTGAAGTTCTCAAAATTGTGATAAATGGTTATGATAATAAATTCCCTTCAAAACAATATCAAAGATGGGATGCATAGGCCTACTGTGTAATTTATGGCAGTTAATGTAGAACCCTGATCCAGAATTACTCAATCCCAGTTGCTGCAATTTCAATTGTTGTTCAATGGCAATATAGCTTTATGAAATCCCACATTGATTTTGAACTCTTCAGACCGTCAGCATTAAAATAAATTGGGATTCAAAATGAACATAAGACCATGAAAAATAGATGAATTCCTCCTTGGAACCTTCTATGCCTCTGTTCACTAGATGTATGAGAATGTTGAAGGTGTGAACAAGAAACTATCTGTCAGAACAGGAAAAAAAAGTATGGAACAGGAACTGAGTTGTTGTCACGATAACTATATTTCAAAATCAACAATATGTTGCCAGATCTCCTTACTATCCTCACATCAATATACGCACGATGGTTTTCGGTGTATTTCTTGTCAGGTTTCAATGCACTTCCTTCCTTACCATCAATTCTAACTCCTCCTGTCAACATAAGCCAAATTTGCAAAGGATATGCCCACAACTGCAGATCATTTCCTTTCATCAATATTGCTCAATGTTGAGAAACCCTCTCACAAGAAAATTCACAATTCGATTCATTCTATAATCTGTCTTCTCCACACATGAACAGGACTACGGTTGAATTCATTTTACTCATGCAAGAATGCAATAGTTAAATTCAACAATCTAACTCAAACTGAAGTTGCAACTGTAATATGCTTTAATGGTTCAAGGACCAAATCAAAATAACATTAAATTCAGTAAAAACCACAATGGAACTCGTAATTACGACATAGTACATTAATTCCCCAATCCTTTACAGTGAAGGATAAATTCCACCCAACATTGAGATAATCCCTGAAATTGACATGTATCAACAAAGAGAAATTAATTTAATACCATTCCAGAATTCAACATTAACAATAGAAACGAAGACTAATGATTAATTCTAACTTGTTCTTTCCCACAACTTCATTATACTTATCTAAGGGTCAAAATTATCCACGATTACTCTCAAAATGATGTCACTCTTCCTTCGAATAGGCTCAAAATTACAGAATCCTCGGGTATGCAGAGATATACATTATTTTTTTTCCAAATTCTATTTCCTCTACGCATTGATTTCAAAATCTTAGAAATAAAAGATGTCTTTGTTGTCCTATCAACTCAAACACTAAAAGCGTTAGAGCTAATATTATCATAATCATATACAAACCCAACAGAATAAAATTCAGATAACATACGCAAATGCAATGCAATTTTATTAACTAGTTTCAAACATCTATAGTCCTTAGTGATGAGTGCTAGTATTGTAGTGAGGATGCTGCAACTCTTGGGCTACCATATTTACTTATCAAACCTGGGTTCGTACAAACTTGGAGGTGACAATGTGTTGGGTCCCCATAATACTAGTGATTACCCCATTATTATTGTAGTTGTACCCCTTATTAATATCGTTGTGCCCCTATTGTGCGCATATTGTTACTATTGTGCCCCATAGAAGCCCACTATTGTTATTATTGTGCCCTTACATTATTAATGTTATGTAGGCTCTGATTATGTTATGACCCTTAGACTCCTATATATAGAAAGGAGGTTTTTCATTTGTATCATCGAAGAATTGTTCATTTATGTAATGTAAAGGAGGTTTCCCCCTCGAAGAGGCTGAATTTTAAGGCGTTGATCTATCTTTTCTATCTTTTCTTGAGCTAGTTTCATAACATTTGGTATCAGAGCTTCGGATTCTAGGGTTTCACTGCTCCAAACAGGTCATCGTGGCATTTTCTCTATAAAGTTTTTTCTGTGACGTCTCGGAAGTAAAAAAAAAACCCATTTGAGAAGACATCATGCTACATCTCGGGTCCAAATGTTAGAGCTTTTTCCGCTATATTTGTGGAGATATGATCTAAGGAAGTTGGTCCTTTTGCAGAATCCTAAATTACATTCAAAACAGGTGACCTGGGGAAAATCGTCATGACTTTCTCTCTGAGCATCACATTGAAATTTCATAAGAAGATACAGAAAGAGGATGGACTATAGTTTCTTGTATATATTGTTTAGGGCCAAAGGTCAAAACAGGGACACTTGGCACATCGTACAAGTTTGCTCTACTGAATTAGTCTATAATCAGGTCACTGTGGGAGAGTTGGCATAACTCTTCATTGGAGAATCCAATTGGGGTGAGACTAGTGGCATTGGAAGAGGACACAAAGAAGGCATTCATGTTAGCAAAAAAAAATGGAAAGCAAAATTATGGCAACCAGGAAGCATACCAGTCACATCTATAAATACGGAAGTGGTGTTGCTGCTAGTCTTCCACAACCTATAAGGTTGACACCACAACAATTGCAAGAAAAAAGAGCAAAAGGGCTTTGCTACAGTTGTGATAGAAAATACACTAAAGGTCATAAGTGTGCTGAGAAGAAATTATTCTACATAGATTGTGAAGAGGAAG